>CAIGRP010011042.1:0-15228 GCA_903798385.1 Fraxinus cuspidata | reverse complement strand
TCAATTATAATCAAGTCAAAATTTTTAAAACGCATTTTGGGTGTTTTCAAAACAATTTTTCAAAATGCCAAAAAGAACACATTTTCAACAATCTCAAAATGGACACTCAAAACACAAAATCCAAAATGAATTCAAAACTCAAAACACAAAACTGAAACACAAAGAGAACAGCCCCTGAGTTTTTAGAAAATGGAGCTCAAAGAGGGGCCAAATATCAAAGCTACACAGAGATAGGTTGATTTCTTTAACCGCCAAAAAAGAAAATCAGAATCATTAGTAAATAGCACAAATCTAAAAGTCAATTACATCTTTCAGTTGAAGGTCAAAGCGAATATCTGGTCTGTCTGAACCATATTGACTCATCGCTTGGGCAAACGTAAGCCTTGGAAAAGGGTTTGGTAGCTCAACTCCTTTGATCTCAAGAAAAACCTGCAACAAAAAATTTGAACATGCTTGATAAAATACAAGTGGAGAAAATTGGTGGCAATAATTGATTATTGAAGATATACTAACATTGACAGTTCAAAAATCCAACTATTAATTGCCTGTTTACAGTATTTTGGGGACTACAAATTTATTAGTGAAGCTATAATAAAACTGACACTTCAAAAATTCTACTAAGTTGCCCAACTGTTCCTCATATACTACGATATGGTTTCAGGTGAAACATTTCAAGCAAGAAAAAATAAAATAAAATAAATCTGATCTACCACCACGAATAAACAAAGTAGGCATTTTGCTAGCCTGATCTCAGCAAATTCAACCAAAAATAGCTTTATCCACTAACAGTTGATATTGTCAGAATGCCCTCATAAAGGAATAAATTGATCAAGATTTGACAAAACCAAACTAGATCCATCCACGAAAGCGAAGAACGAAAATAGAAGATCAAAGAAAGCAGTAAAATAAAAAAGAAAGCCTATGTTGTACACTCTGTATACAAGACTATCATTCCAATCATCAATCAAAAGTCAGTGAAAATGTCACATGCTGGTTATATACTTTAACACAAAGAAGCCACCTTCAATAGAATTATGTAATAATCTATGCAGGATTTAGCTTTCTTCACCACTTTCTTGTATCAATTAATCTTTCAGGAATCTCATCCATCCCTTAGTCAAATATTATAGAATAGTAGAATAAACCAACTAACCTTTCTAATTAAATCTTCATTTAGCCTCAGCATCTCCTCCATAGGAGTGAAGGCCATTTCCATATCTAGTTGTGTAAATTCAGGTTGTCTATCAGCCCTTAGATCTTCATCTCTAAAACATCTGCAAAACATGGGCTGGTAGATTCAATTATGCATCTGTATCATACATGGTGCAGATAAAGATATTTATTTCTGCAACCAACAAATCTGCATCTTTGAGTATAACCTTTACTAAGATAAAACAGGAGCATCAATTTTAATACATTTGATTCTGACCACCCATGCACAACTGTAAGCAGTAATTATCAAAAATAAAATTTAAAAAGAGATACACGAGCTGCAAAAATGTAACTTTTGGCAGGAAAATAGAATGAAGAACAATGTAAACTAAAAAAGAACATTAGTACAATAAAAGATTTAATCCTCCATCAACAAGAAACTTACCTGGCTATTTGATAATATTTATCAAAACCGGAGACCATAAGCATTTGCTTGAAGAGCTGTGGACTTTGTGGCAAGGCATAAAATGTCCCTGGCTTTATAAAGTGGAATTTAGCATTCAGAACTCCATGCCATGAACATAATATCCGAAACAACATAAAAGAACATATAACTTTATACTTAATCATTCCATCATTCATAATTAGCTCAGGTAGATTGTACACCTTGTGAAGGAAAAGCCACACCTTCTATTGATAGGTTAGAAATGGTGACTGTAATCTGGATAATGCTGTGAAAATAAGTCAAAGTAGCCAATATACTAACCGAACTTCAACAGCATTTACCAAACTTAGACCATGTTTGGCTAATATATATAAACAATCAAACCACTTTTTACCCGCACATTTCACGGGACCACAAGTATTAAACAGTACCCACTTATCCACTACTAACTTCTATCTAATTATAAATCACCATTTATAAACACTTGCCAAACAAGCTTTTAGTTATCAATAGACTGTGTGTCACCAAAAGCACAAGAAGGATCAACGTTTCATGTGAACAAAAATGTGGACATATTTCCAATTTTCAAAACCTTTCCTTCTAATAATCAGAAGAAGGCAGAGAGCAGGGGAAGCATGAAGAAGTAAAACCATAAATTACACATGAATGATGAAACTATTATCATTGGTTTCATTAAAAATTGCCAGCAATTTGCAACAGGAACCATTAACAATAGACAAAAAGCATGCATTCAAGTGCTTGTAAGCTGACTAAAATACATAAAAACACCTGGATTCTTGAAGGAACTAAATAATCCCGAGCACCTTCAGGAGTCGACCTAGATAGAACTGGAGTCTCAATCTACCTTACAACCATGAAAAAGGTCAGGATCAGCACAAAGAAATAGCGTTATCATGACATTGAGTTTTGATTTTAGCTTCTATTTTTTCATAAATCAGTGTAATTTAGCACGATTGTAGATGCCCAATAGTAATGAGATTTTAAGTTAATACCTCCACAAAATTATGCACATCCTCTAGATATCTACGAAGGAGTTTCACCACTCTATGTCTCAACATAATGTTAGCGTTCATCTGTGGCCGACGTAAATCCAGGCATCGATATCTGAAAACGTGTATCCGAAAACTTAGTATTATTGTTTGCATGGAGCACAATAAACAAATGGGAACAAGAACCATATATTGCAACAAAAACACAATTCTTAGCGTGAAATTGATAGTGGACATTGTTGTACTTGCAAGAGTTCAAGAAAAAGTATAACAAATAAACAGCATGCATTATGGATTTCTAAGCATGAGTCCAACTGTAAAGCACAAAACCGAGAAAAAGAGACCTATGATTTCAATGAAGTTACAACTTTGTCGTGTGAAATAATAAGTTTCTAGCAATTACTAACTTCCTTCAAGAAAAGACAAGTCCTCTCACCTGAATTTAGAGGTTATGACATTATTAGACCAATTATTGCTCTCTCGTTTTTATTTATTTACTTTGTGTGTGTGCGTGTGTGTGTCCAGAAATTCAAAAATACATTTTTTAATTCCAACCCATTACACTGAAATTTCCAGTTTGCAACAATAAAAAAATGTGGTTCAACTTAAATATGTGAGCTGGGGGCACATTTGTGGCAGTAAAGAAATCCGGGGAATTTTGAAATGATATTTCAATTTCTTTCAAAGAAACTGTGTACATCATAATTTGAGGAAGTGACTTCAGAATTTAGATGTTTCACCAATGAAACTATTGTGACAATCTTCATTTAAGACTAGAAGGTTATTCGTCATAATTACTTTATTTCTTCACCTCGAAACAATAAAGGGCTATATAAGAAAAATGGAGTAGATCACAAGTTTAGTGTTCTAGATAGCCACTACACAACATCTCAGCCAAAGTTCTCCACAACCAAGAACTGAAGCATCAAGAAGTTTTTGGTCCCGACTATGAAAAAAAAATTATCTACTGAGATATCAAACAAACAGTGATGAAGGCAACATTTTTCCTTTCTATTTCTATTTTAATTGTAATACAGTGATTCATTCCTTCTAGTATTTGCTCATGAGGATGGGCCCAAAGGCGTGCAGCCAAGTAGCAAGGCAACAATAATATTTTTTCTATTACTGAGATAAGGAAATCAGGAGGATGATCAATAATGGTAATAATAATCAACTTGTCGTTACAGTTTGCAACTCAACTTCCCAGAGTATGTAGTTATTGAATCGATAGTTAGACAAACAACATGGTGACAGCCACAACTTGTCCACAGAATTAATCCACATGCTCTGACATACTTTCTTTCATGTAGTCGTAAACATTTCATAACAGGAGGCATAAAAATATAAAAATAAAAAATCTAGATGGAAAAACATCAATCACTCATTTTTAGCATGGATGGATAACCCTTAAACCAATTACCGCAGTCTTATTTCCTCTTTAACAAAATCTTTTGCATCCTCCGCAGTTGTAACCAAGAAAGGCAACTTTAACCTCACTGCATTCAACACTTGGACATTCTCAACAGCAACCTGTACGCACACCCAATTCAGTGGAAAAATGGAAACTTTTGAAAGGGGAACAATAAAAAACGAGCGAGCCAATTATTTGGAAACTGAAGAGTTATAAAGGACTACGTTTTCCAATAAAAAACCAAGTGCTTGTTTGATAAAAATTATCAAAGTCCAACATCCATGTTCTTTTTAGTGCATACCCCGAACCAATGAACTGAAGGCCATTTCAGATGACTCTTCAATTATGTATGTAATTACATTGGCATAAAGCTCGCGTAGGCAAATAAACAACATGGAAGGGAATGCTAATAATAACAAAAATTTATGACCATTTCAGACGACTCTTCAATTACTTGCATTGGCATAAAGCTCGTGTAGGCAATAATAAACAACATAGCAGCTAATAATACTTTTAACAATTAGAAATTTTATTGATAAAAAGTGCAGGTGATGCGACTAAGCTCTGGAATTAAGTATAACTCGCCTCTATCAAGCCCGTCTTCATTTTCTTATTGATGGACTCACTGGGCCGATGTCTTACCAAGCCTTCCACGGAAATCACGTATTCAAGCCTCAAGTTATTCACAACTGAATGTGCCTCGGGAAACTCATCCGGAAGCGTTGTAATCTAGTTAAACAAAAAGAAAATTCAAATACAGACTACAAACCAATTACTACACAACAAATAATTAAGAACAATCACAAAGATACCTGAACTATTCCAGTATGGTCACGCAGGTTGACGAAAGTGAGTCCCCCGTGAACCCGTTGAAGGGCAACCCACCCGCAGACGCGAACCCGTTTACCAACATCCAATTCGGATAATTCTCCACAAAAAGCAGTGCGGTTGACCCATTCGAGGGCGTTCGTGCTGGAATGTACGGGAGGATTCACCAGTTTCTTGGGAGTAGGGATATTGAGTGTTTCAGGAGGGGGAAAAGAAGAAGAATGCATAGAGGAAAAGGCTCGTTTTTGGAGGGGTCTAATTGGGCTGGAACTGGTATGGTGGAGGGTGAGGTGGAGAATGGGGAGTTGGAGGAGAAGGGACGGTTTGGGGCGGAGGGCGGCGGCGGTAGGAAGGCTGCGGAGGAGCAACGACATGGCTGAATGAGAGGGTGGGAATTAAACGTCTATCTTTCACGCGAAAAAGTATTGGAGGGTTTAAGTATCTCGGCGAGTGAACCGTTGAAGTTTTCGGGCTTCTTCGATAGTTTTGCCAACGGCTTAATCGCACAAAACGTCCCCACGTTTAGCATGTAGTGCGAAAAAGGTCCATACGTTTCAATTTTTTATATTTTCACCCCTATTTCAACGTTTCGTTGCAGAAAACGTCCTTTTTACCTATTTTTAACGTAAAATGATCAATATACCCTCCTATATAAATACAACCAAAAATAAAAGAAAAGAAAAATAAAGAATATATTGTAATCTTACTCCTAAACTTTTTAAAAATTCAAATGAGTTCAAAATTTATAAAAATATTAAAAATACCGAAAAGCCTCTCCTTCATATCATGGTCTTTCACTATATGGATCTTGAACGGAATATTCGCATCCACCAACGACTGCGCGCCTGTGCCAAGTCATTCGCTTTAGTGGCGGTGAAATTATCGAAATCGTCCTTGAGCTCCTGCTATGATATCTCTCATCAGCCACGTCAATAGAGACATCGATTGCACCCAAATCGGCGCTGTAAAGTACGGAGGTGGGCCGGACGTGGAGGAGGACAACAGCATCGCCTGGACGAAGGTAGTTCTGAACAGCCCACTTCGCAGCGAAAGCGCACTCATCGCTGAGATCCACGACAATCGCGATCTTTCGTTGGGACCCAGCAGGGGGCATCCCAGAAGGGAAGTGCAGGGAGGCAGACTGGTGAAGGACAGCCGACGGTGATCGCACGGCTTCCGCCGGAGGTTTATTCGGTGATGACAAGCAGTGAAATTTATATACTGTGTGTGCAATTAAATTTGGGTTTTTGAAAGTTTTTAACAAGATTATAATTGCTTGTGTGGATCAATAATCTGGGTTCGATTAATCGAATTATAACTACCAATTTTTGGTTTTCTCTTTCGTTGTGCCATGTGCATAGCTTCTGCCGGCGGTCCTTGTATTATTTTCGCATGGAAGTGGAGAGACTCGAGTTGAGTACGGTGATAATAGTGAACTGGAAGGCCATGGCGCCAGTGACGTCGATGATAATAGTGTCAGCTTCTACTCAAGCTAGCAAAAGGGTGAAATTTCAATGGTTTTCGCGGTGGCGGCGGTAGAGGAGACGGAGGGAGGTGGAGGAGAAGAGAGAGAGTTTTTTAGGTATTTTTAATATTTTCATAAATTTTGAACTCATTAGCATTTTTAAAAAGTTTAGGAGTAAGATTGCAATTTATTCTTTATTTTTTTTTTCTTTTCTTTTTTATTTTATTTATAAAGGAGGGTATATTGGTCATTTTACGTTAAAAATATGTGAAAATGACGTTTTTCGCAACGACACGTTGAAATAGGGGTGAAAATGCAAAAATTTGAAACGTATGGACGTTTTTCACACTACATGACAAACGTAGGAACGTTTTGTGCGATTAAGCCTTTTGTCCACATATTTAGGAGCGATGGAAATGAATTTTAATTCTATATTAGTTGGAAAATAAAAATTTATCAAATTCATAGGAAATCGTTTTTCATGAAAACAAAAAAAATCTCGCTTAAAATAGTTGTACCTTGGAATTCGATTTCCATTTTCACGTTGCAATCAAACGGTCAAAGTGGAATTCGTTTTCCTCGACCGTGACATTTTCCATAGAATTCGTTGCAATCAAACAGGACCTTAGGGAAATTAGCGAAAATGATCCTCAACATTTTTTTATTGTGCCTTTTTGGTCCCATACCCTTCAAAGTTCAAATGTAGCGCAAATAGTACAAAACATTTGTATTTTTGGCACAAATGGTCCTTTTGGTTAGATTCTGTTCATGAATCATGAGGGCAATGGAATGCACTTAATTTAAAAGTAAATTGCACATTTAACCTAATCTTTGGCAAAAGTAATGATCATATCCCTAAGCAATTTTTTTAGCCTTATTTTTTGTCCCGATCAATTAGTCTCCTCCTTTCTTCACCCACTGCCTATCCACCATCACACTGTCGGCAACTCCATACACCACCTTCGACTAACACGGGAGAGAATCTTATCTAGATTTACCTAATCAAATTGCTCTGCAACCATCATGTAAAGATCTAAAATATACGATTTCAAGTTCTTGAATCATTAAAAAATTAGGACCATAAATATTTCATCAACAAAAATGCGTAACAACCACGATAGGGAAAACTCGAATAAAGTTTTCCATTTCTTTTTATTTGATTATCCAGAAAATAAACTACCAATTACCAATTTTATGGAGTTGCAAATATTAGCACTAATTAACAATCAGTCAAACTAGTTCTTTATATCCCATCATTTGTCTAGCAAACAACTTTTAATTAGCAAATAAGTCAAATAGCATAAATAAATAAAAACATTACATAAAGTATATCAACTTTGCAATGGGCAAAGATAAGTGTCTATGTACAAGAGAATATTTGAATGTGCAAGTAAATACCACAATATTCTTGAGAATGGGATGGAGTGGAACATGTAAGCTTGCATTGCATTATACTTTCTCATCTGATGCACTGTGTGTGTGTGTGTGAGAGAGAGAGAGAGAGAGAGAGAGAGAGTTTGCAGGGACTTTCGATGTTTTTGGCTTATGAAGAAAATGTAGAAGAAAATTTAGGAGAGAATATAATTCACAGTAATTATTGTAAAAAATCAATAAATTATATTTATTTATGAATAAATAACGAGTTTACTTAGTGAAGTTACTAATTTCTCCCATCTGGTTTGTTAAAGGTGGTGGTAGCATAATAGAATAGACGACAGTGTGGTGGAGGAAGTGGTGGAGTGGCCTTCTATGTCGCAGGTTTAAAACCAAAAAAGATTTTCTATATGGTCTTTTCCTATTCCTTCTATGCCGCATGTTTGAAACCAAAAAAGATTTGTTTTTTTCTCAATGTTTTCTAACGTTTTCAATAAAATCTGTTCAGAAAATGGATAAGTGGTGGGTGAAGATGGGGAACTAACTTTTAATCTTCCTTATTCCGCCTCAGGGATCACTAGATTAAGACAAGTCTAAAAAATTAATCTTTTGTACGATTATTAGAAAATAGGAATGAAACGAAGGATTATCACCCACTTTATACTAATTAAAGGCAAAATTATTTAGTCAAAGCAACAAATTCAATTAATCAAATGAGAGCTTATATTAAGTAAATGAATTTTAAAGAGTCATGTTACTATTATATTAAACCAAGATTTAAATAATAATAATGAGTTAGAGGTTTACCATAGTGCTCCACTAATTGAATTAGGACCCATTCTTCATTTGGAGCTCAAAGAGAAAGGAAGGAGGATATATTCCAAGGCGGAGGTGGGATTGTAGAGTAGTGGAGATAAATTTTACAAAATTTTAATTGTGGTGGTAAAATTGAAAAAAATAAGAATTTTTTGAAAATTTTGTACAAAATCTTGAATTTGAAATTTAGTGTGGCGGTAGTTGACCGCACTGCCCCCATACCAAATTCGCCACCGAATACATTATTTCTATTTAATAAGTGAAAATAAGTCAAATTTCTTGTTGATTTTGTTTGGGTAAACTATTTGTTGTCAACTTATTAGTTACGTGTATAAATTTATATATAGCTTATTAGTTTATGGAATATATGCTTGCATGTTTTTGTATGGATTGAGATTAAAAGATGGAAGTGATGGAATAAAAAGGAGAATTGAACCAAATTTGAGTGAAGGAATTTTGAGGATTTGCTTAGCTATGGAAATGTTTAGTTTTAGCCGTTGTTTGGGTTTCATTATTTGAAAAAATATATATTTTTCTCTTTTTTATTTTTAACCACACTTTTCCCAATAAAATAATATTACATGTAAATCCTAAACTATTCCTTATTTTTACTCCCCAAAATTTGTTTTTAATGGAGTCCAAACATGGGCTTAGTTTTGTCTATTTTAATATTAGGTCATTTTTTATAGTATTTCTTTTTCATGGAACTAGGAATTAGTTTTTCATTTTCCACATTTTTGCTTCTTTAATAGGCAAAATTTTCTTGGCAAATGGTTTTCCACCCAACCCCCTTTTTGGTCATTTTTCTTGGTTTTTGAGGAAAAACTTTTCTAATCGAGCAACTTTTTCCTTTTTAATTTTTTTTTGGAAATGGAAACAAATTTTATCCCAAATTGTAAAAAATTATATCCTTTTGATGGACAATTTTCATAAAAAATAAAGCCAAACGAACGTCAAAAGATCAAAATTTCAAAATTTTCAAAATGAAAAATTATACCAATCAGATAAAATTAATTGATAATTCTCAGTAAAACAAATTTTAGACAATTCAATTCCCTGAAATTTATTTTCTTTCCACTCAAATTCCATTCTAGCAATCAAACGGACTCTTGGTGCTACGGATATTGATAGTTGTTAATAAGACATTTTTATTTTATTTTAAATGTATTTAAAAATTTGATTATTGTAGACCAATAAATAATAAAGTAATGCATAGCTTAAAAATTTGTAGATACATACATATTATTCAAATTTCCAATAAAAACATAATTATCAAGATCATAAATACGCCAAATAAATAATGTTATATGTTCATGGGTTGAGAAAGCTATGTTCGTGGGCTAAGTTTGGACTAGGGTGAATTTTTTAATCTTATTTCCGTTATTATGTTTTTGCAGGGGTAGATCTAATGAGCTAGATTTCAAAATAAGAAAATACTAGTTACAAAAAAATAATTCTGACCTTTTTTTTTGCATATGCGCCCCTAAGGCGGTCAACGTAGATGTGAGGTGGGGCATTTTCTCCGAACATCCAGTTTGGACGGATCTTTTAGAACACCAATAAATACAGTGTATCTTTAATTCTTAGTAAAATATATAAAATAAAAATGTTCTTCATTTTTAGTGCAATGACAAATGATGTTCTAATTTAATTTCCTAAAAAAGGATGAAAACTAGATTTCGTGGTTCATTTAATTAAAAGATAAAAAACATATTCTAAACTTTTAGATGCCCTCGATTACTAATGATTTTTCAGCACAAATTATAATCCAACAATATGTATAAAATAATAAGGTCATGTTTGAGCATCATTATTTAGCATTTTTCTTCAAATTCATTTTTAATTATATATTTTTTCAATAAAATAATTTTGCACATAAATTTAAAAAAATTTCACTATTTTTAAATACACATTCTAAAAAAAATCACTATTAGAAGATCTGTTTTCTCCCAAAAATGAAACTCAAACTGAGGATAAATAAACACCTTAAACGCTTTTCTTTTTAATCTTTTTAGTAGTATCAAATTTAGCTTACAATAATATGTCATTAGTATATAAAATTTCACAAAAAAGAATGGCGAACCCTAATTTGGCAGGATAATTTCAATGGGATCCCCAACTTATGGGTATGGTAGCAAATAAGTACTCAATATGTTTTCCTTGACATTTAAATCCCCAAGAATTTTACTTGAAGGAAACGGGATTCTTTTTCACAATCCAATCCAACGGCTATACGATTTTTCACCTACTTTACTAAATTATTTAAATTTCCTTCGCTCAACGGTCAGAAAAAATCGTTCTTGATTTCAAAACTAGACGTTATCAATCTCTCAAGAAATTCACATTCATTATCTTCATCAAATCAGTATCAAGATCTTCACAAAATCATTCACAATTCTTCTTCAGTTCAAGATTTTCTTTCCTCTCACAAGAAGACTTACTTCTCTCCCAGTCTTTACTGGTTAGAGCAGAATTAGTGTATCAATGGCGGGTTATTCAAACAGATCTCCTTCTCCACTTTCCACCAGGCCCATCAATCCAATTCCCAAAATTTCTGAAGTTAATTCTGGACCCAGAAGGAGTTTCACTGGAAATTCTCGCCCCTCGGTTCACACGAATCCGAGAAATTTTTACCCCATTACTCCTGCCAATAGCCCTTCAGGTTTGTTAATCTACTTTCTTGATTTAAGTAATTTTTTTAATGATTTTTTGTTATTGATTTGTCTTAATGGATCTTCAGATTTTTCAAGAAGACGATCGGTGGGGAAAGAAGGCATCTTTGCTTCGAAAGATCATGATGAAAAAGAGAATGATGAAAACGATCACAACTTAAAAGCAGCAAAGATCCGGGAGGTGGGTTCGGGTTCCAAGAATTTCATGTCTCCAACGATTTCGGCAGCATCCAAGTTCACCCCATCACCAAGAAAGAAAGCATTGGTGGAGAAAAATGACCAGGTTCGGACTTCAATGTCGCTGTCCGATGGAAAAGCTGTGTTTTTCTCTGCGGATTTTGAAGATACCGAGCCAAAATTTGATATGGCAAATCTGAACAAGATCTCGGAAAGGTCTCTTTACTCGAAAGTATCTGATGAAGTATCTGATAAGGCAGAGAGAGAGGCTGTTCTCGAAGGTCCTCCAGCTTCCAAGCCGTTGAAGAAAGTGACATTCTTAGAGGTACCTTCAGATTCTAAGAATACATTTGATTCAATGTCGGATTCAGTAATTATAGATTCTGATTGTTTTAATGAGAACAATACTTCTTGTTCATCTGAATCCCCTGTTATAGCCCCACTTGATGCTGACCCTTCTATGCCTCCTTACGACCCTAAAACCAATTACCTTTCTCCAAGACCTCAGTTTCTTCATTATAAACCAAATCCTCGAATCGAAATTCTTTTGAACAAGCGAAAGGGGATTGATTCTGATGAATTCAACAAGTTAGAAGATAGTTTTATGACAGAAATTATGTCCGGAAACAGTTCAGACTCTGATTGCACAGAAGAGTCTTCGCAGAAAGAAGAATCAGAGGATACTTCTTCAATCGAAATGGTGTTGGAAGTAGATGAAAAAGAAGAAGATATGGTGCTGGGAGTAGATGAAAAAGAAGAAGAGAGTCGTGTTTCTGATTCATTACCAATCAGTGCAACTGTTCCTGATGTAATTTCTGAGGAGAATTTTGAGGCGAAAAAGGATAAGAGACCATCATGGGTTTTCCCTAGATTGAATTGGGTTTCTTTGCTTTTGATATTCTTGATTGCATGTGTATCAGTATCGGTTACTGATTTGCCAGGCACTTGTACGTCTAGGCTTAAAGATTTGAGCCTAACTAATCTCTATCATGAATCCAGAGCTGCTGCTTTTACGAAAACAAATTTGGATAGATTTGTCAGACATGTAAATCCGTATTCAGTTAATACTATATCCTATATCTCTAAGTTGATAACTGTTTTTGGTAGAGAAGATAAACTGGGAACTTTGCAGTTCATGAACTTGACTGATTTACAGAAGGAGATAATGATTGATGAACACTTTATGAACAAGCAGTTCAGCAAAGAGTACGATGAAATTGAGATGGAAGAGGATGTAGACACTGAATTTCAGGAATTTGAAGAGGAAGTTTCTGCAGAGGTTGATTTTGATGAGATCATTGACCAGGAAATGGAAGAGTTACCGAATGTATTAGAAGAAAATGAAATGGAAGAGGATTTAGACACAGAACCGTGGGAATTTGAGGACGAAGTTTCTGCAGAGATTGATTCTGATGAGATCATTGACAAGGAAATTGAAGAAGTATCCCCAGCTTCTCCTGCACAGCATGCAGAATCAACGCCTCGCAATCAAGAAAACTTAAAGAATGAACGAGTGATCGTCTCTTACATCAATGCTGAGCAGCAGAGTGACACAATCTTGGAAGATCTATTGGCTATTGATTTGTCGGATCTTAAAATTCAAAGTGAAGCCAATACTGTTAAGCCTGAAGTAATTGCAACTGTGAAAATCAAAGGTGGCAATGGTCCTGATTCAAGTACACAGGCTGATCTTACGTTGTTGGATCATGAAACCTCATCTAAAATTGATTCCCTGGGTAAAGGTGTCAAGGGTACACCGGTGGTGGAGTCAACACTTAGTCGAGTAGATGGTAAATTTGCTGTTGAGGGCGTTTCTTGCCTAGTTGTTGCATTATTGACAGCTGCAGCTTTCATCCATAGGAATCGAAGAACTTCTACGTCATCAAATGCTTTCCCTTATAACGATCCATTGTTGCGGAAGAAGACAATCTCTGGATTAGCTGTTGATGCAGAACCTTCCTTCCAGAATTGGACAACACAGGATGTGATTGGAGAGTCGTCGTGTCCTTCAGAAATGAGCAGTTTTGAGAAGAACTCGTTGGCTCACTGCGTAAAAGGAGTATCAAATGAAGCTCAAAGCCATGACAGGAAGGCAAGGAAATATTTGAAAAGGGAGTCATTGGCTTCTTCGTCGGAATATTCTGATTCACCTTCATATGGAAGCTTCACCACTTACGAGATGATCCCAATCAAGCATGTAAGTACTTGACTGCGAACCTTTTTTTTTTTTTCCTTTTTTTGTATAGATGTTTGTGCATATTATATATGTATATTGATTTCTGGTTTTTATCTTTCTTGAAGGTTAATGGAGATGATGAAATTATTACCCCGGTGAGGCGCTCGAGCAGACTCAGGAAACAGGTCACTTCTCAGTGACAATTTAATGCTTGCCTTTTGATATTATGTAACTCTGTTAGGAGCAGCACATCTCTAATGTGAACCAGTCTCAGTTTCTTAGTCTAGTGAGTGATTTTAAGTTTGTAACTCTGAACAGACTAATATTGTAGTACCAGCAGTTTGTTTTATCTTTTTCTATTAATCTAGTTTTTGGCTTAAACTTTAATGATTTCTTTTTACAATTTAATTGATCATTGTTCATAGTTACTTGCATTTACTGATTTTAACATATTCAAAATATATAGCAGCTAAGGTTTGCAATATATTCGAATGATTTCCAGTGAAATCACTAAAGTTCTGCTATTAGAAACTGATTATTCTATTTGGTATTGAACTCAAATCGTTTCTTGAATCTCATTGGTATTGATACCATAAAGTAAGCCTATTCGGTTAAGGTTTTGTTAAGGTTTTGACTCGCATTATCAATTCATTTCGCTTGTATTTTTGGAATAGATTAGTTACACTGAGGTACATAAGAACATCGTCTCAATGAAAAACCATTTTTTTGCTCAACAAATGTACTGGTTCTTAGGTTCAGGATTTAATCCAATTAAGAATTGTACTGGAGGAAGATCAAAGCTGGATATTATGTAAAAATGTCTGCTGCAGTTTGAACAAAAATTTATGTCATGGTACAAATAATTTTATATAACTCAATGTCTTGGTCAGATGGGATTGTTAACAATTTGGTTTCTACTTCATTTTGCAATAGCCATAAGATTTCAGCTTTTGACATCAAGAATTGGCATAGAAATATGAGAATACGACTAATTAAGGTAGGCCTTATACTTCTCTTGAGGAAATATTCGTTTTGCATTAATCTATTATGACATGTTTGATAATGCACTTGATGAAATTGAATAATAAAATTAAGTGGCCGTTCTCTTTGTGTTTCTGTTTTGTATTTTAAGTTTTGAATTCATTTTGAATTTTGTGTTTTGAATGTCCATTTTGAGATTGTTGAAAATTTGTTCTTTTTGACATTTTGAAAAATTGTTTTGAAAATACCAAAAACGCGTTTTGTAAATTTTGACTTGATTATAACTGAAAACACTCAAAACGACAAATTTCGACAAATTTGTCGTTTTGTGTTTCCTTCATAAATTTTTAACTTGTTATCAAAAACGCGTTTTCAAAAATGAGAAAAAGAATGCGTTTTCGCTGTTTTGAAAAATCGAAAATAGAAAACGAATTGAAAATGGTAAAGAGAACTGCCCTAACATTTTCCTTAACACGTCTTTCTTTTTTAATCCCATAAATTCTATCGAACCTCCAATAGTAACAAATGATGAGCCTTTTCAACATCAAAATGGACTTCACAATAGTTAAATTGATGTTTCTATCAATTGGGGTCCTACACCCTTTCTTAGCAAGAAAGGAAGAAGAAAAGAAATATGGAGCCTTCCACCCTGTACCCTTAGAGGCATAACCTGCGATTTACCTCCTTCACCAAGGCCCAGGTTTCACGGGGTGTCTTTCTT
>CAIGRP010011033.1:0-13036 GCA_903798385.1 Fraxinus cuspidata | reverse complement strand
ACTACCTCCTTTATTTATGCTAAAAGGCGATGAAGAAACTAGAAATGCATAAATTAAATTAGTTAGAGGATGATATCATTGTTTAAACAGATGATTTTTGCGAAGTCTAATTTTTAGTATGTCTCATGCATGCTCAAACCAAGGTCTAATCATTTGTGCATTCAAACATTTTGATCATTTTCACAACATGCACGTGTTTGGCACGCATTTACAATAATATAAACTTCAGAGCAACACTCGTATGAAACAGGGTTTTTATAAATGTATTATAGACATGAAACTAATATACTTTTTCGTCAAACAGCCATACTCCCACCGAACCAAATACCTCCATTTACTATCAGTGTTTAAAAAATTTCCCTTAATAAACATGGACGAGTTGAGTTTCTTGTTTGGTGTTTTAGGTGAGATTCATTTAGGAAAATATCATCAATCTGATCCTGATGATAATTCTTTTCCTATTTTTACTTCCAAGGCTATAGCACAGCTCATTGATGTTCTCTCTCCCCAGTGTGCTTCCTCATTGTACATGTTGACCTCAAAATCCAGCATGATCAAGCTGCCAACAGTTCCAGACCACTTACTTGTTAAACTATATTATAAACTCCAGAGAAACATTGATATGAATTATCAGGGATTGTATCGCAGCAAAACATTCACAACATATCAAAAATGCAAGAAGCGCCAAGATTTATTTCACCAAGGTTCGACAAAATAATTCCTACATCAGAGTTGGAGCTCCATCAATGGACACATATCGCTGCTGTAATACTTCCTCAATCTTCAGTTACAAAGATGGAACAATGCAATCAAGGAACAGAAGCCCTCCGGTTTGACACCAAACAATACAAATCTCACACGGGAGAGATCCACCATACAAATCACTCAGAACACACTCTAATTTATAGTTTGACTCCAAACAAAACAAATCTCACACAGGAGAGATCCACCATACAACGCACTCAGAACACACTCTAATTTCTCTCAATCAAAGTGATAATCAATCAGAAACAACTCAAATACACGCATGATTTTTATCTAAAACACCCACATTCTACCCAACAAATGAAAGAGATATATATAGAGAAAAATCTGAAAAATAAGAAGAGTGTGACATTCTATCTGAAATTCAAGAAAATGAGATCTTATTATACTCCAAATACTCAGTCAAAGATTTGATTAGATGATCCAACAGCTAAGAGTTGACTTACTTATTAGAGATGTAACTCACATGCTGACTATCTCTTCCAACCAAAGTTTCATTTGAAAATGCGAGTTTTACTTATTCATACTTTATAAAACTTATTTAAATGGTCGGAGGCAAGGATGGGTAGAAGCACCGGGAGACAATTCCTGCTTTGGTCACATTTAACAATCATCAATGACAGAAAATAACCAATTCTTTTGTCCTTCCATGTTGTGACTCAGCTGACCAAGCACAAGTATCGTTGGATAAAATTGCTAAACTGCACATCTTTGATCATCAAAAGAAACACTTGTACATCTTATCTTCAAGATTCAGGAATCAAGACTGGTCGGTACTAACAATACTTGAGCTTCTTGATCATCCTGGTCAAGTTGGAGATACCTAGTTTAATTTCAGATAATAATGATCCAAAAAGATAGCATTTGACGCCAATGTCTTAGATAAATTATGCAACCACTTACAGAAAAGATCATTTCAGGCAAGCAATTGCAAGGTATATTTATGGCATTGGCTGATAAGTGCTCAAAGTTGAAATGATAGAGGGATAGACTATTTTCTTTAAAGACATTGAAATTTATAAAAAGTTATAGAAACTGTTATTTTCATTATGTTGGTCTTTTAGTTGTAGTCTGCCAAAAAAAAAGACAAGATTTTGCTACCTTGTTTCTTTGTGCTAAAAATCGATGAAAAAAATTAGAAATGCATAAAAATTATTTAGAGTATTGATTTTATTGGTTAAATTGATGTGTTTTGCAATGTCTAATTCTTTGTAGGTTTCACGCATGGTTAAAATAAGGTCTAACCATTTATGTTTTGAAACATTTTGATAATTTTCACAAAACTTGCACTCATTTGGCACTTGCATTCGATACCATTTAACAGGTTAAAGTAAATACTACTATAAACTCTTTAGCAACCCTGATATGAAACTACGGTTTGATGCATGTTTTATTGTCGTGAAATAAATATATGTTACTCTTCAAACAGCCCCACCCCACCAAACCAAGTACCTCCACATCCTATTTGTCTTTCATTTTTTTTTTTTAATTATCAGAATGTACACAAACTGTATCCACATTACTATATATATTCTTCCAAAACACACGATTCTTCCTAAAGTAGACGAACTTTTTCTACGTATTATGACATTCCAATACGCTGTTTTTATCAATATATATACTCTTTCTTCTAGCTTTTAGTCTGATGATTCCTTTTGTAATTCAACGGTTAAGACTTCTGCACTAGGAGAATATTAAAGTATGTAAGAAATCCGTCGTGGAGGTACAGTAATCAGGTTTGCATCCTGTTGCCTGGATTTCATTGGTGGACGCTTCATATTTATTGAGAGAAGCTGCTCCTTAGAAAGGCTGACAATGGTTGCATTCATCTCTGTGTATTTATCCACCACCATGAAATTTATACATCTTAAATTCCCAAACATAGAAGGTGTGGGACATTTTCGAAAATTGGAGAAGGAAGATGGAGCCTTAATGGTCTTTAACGAGGGGGACAGGGACTTCACACTACTTTGCTGGCCAAGCATATAAATAAAACTTTGAGCCGTCCTTCGCCTTTTATGGCTCACGTACATGGACAGTCTTACACGCAGTCGGATAACATATTGATCAACACAAATTTTAACTAAAGACAACAAATCCCACTTAAAATTCACCCTCACGATGTGACCTTGGAACTCAAAAGAAACAAGTCTAGGTGCAGTCACATTGATCATATATTCACGAAATGTACCCAAACACTCCTCCAATACCTTATCTCGAGATTCTTAAGTTTGGACAATTCACATCGAATGCCTTAATTAAGTATGTCCAGTTGCCTAATCACACACTTCAATACCAATGTCTCAAGATTTGGAAACCATGAGAAAACCTCCCATTGTGATTTTCATTTGATAACACAAAATTTTTCAGCTTAAGAACTTTTTCTTCTGGCAATGAGAGTGAATTTGGTAATTTGATTTTCCTAAAAGTTGCGTTTTTAGGATGACGAATTCTTACAGATCAAAAAGCATGCAACAAACTAGTCAACGTCACAATGTTGAGTTTAAACACCAAAAGAAAATAATTTTATTAACAAATAATTGCTTTTACACAAACGCTCTACTCGAAACTTTTACTGAATGAGCACTCTCTCACTATCCACTAACTCTATTCAATGCCTAATTCACTCACTCAAATACTACTCTTTCACAATGTTATGTTTGAGTCACAAACATAACAGTTTCTTTCCCTAGCCTATTCAGGTTTTTGTTTTAGATTAATTTGATAAAATTGTGAGATTTCTCCAATTTTCTTGATCCAAATCGGCATGATGTGCAACCATCTATTTGTTGATCATGTGTTCATCGTTAATGCTTCTCACTTTTGCTTACATTAGTTTGTATCATAACACAGTCCATACTCGTAAACATGCTACTGAATAAACAATTTGGGGCTTGTGAAGCTTCCATGGAGGATATTCAGCATAGATGCAAATGACACATCTACGTAGACAGCTATTGGAGGAGATGCACGTGGCAGTTAGACAATGGTTGGATGACGATTCCTAGATGGACATAAACCAATTATCTCTACTCATTCCCGAGCTATGGATTGGATTTGATGGGGGATGAAAACAAAAGTTGCAAGTCAATTTTTAAATCATCGAAGTTCCACATGAGAATACTTTTTGCTTGAGGTTAATTTAATACCATTGAGAGATTTCTATAATTTTCTTGATCCAAAATCTTATTTATTAAAATCAACTGTTTATCGCTAGTGTCTTCTCGATGCGTTAGTAACAAACATCAAATAACCATCGTGAGTTTCACAAAACCAATTCCAGTGCATGGTTGTATTGTACACCATCTGCAAAAATATTATACTGAATTCCTCCATTTTCTCAAGCTATATAGTAATTAAAGTTTATATGGAATATGAGCACCAAAATTCTGCCCTTAAATTCCCAACGGAGGCTGGACGAAAATTGAACATCAGAGCAGGGAGCGATCGGCAAAATAAAGATTCTTTTATTTGAGAAGCAGAAAGAAAAATTTAACTAATATTTTTAGGTTTTACCCTTATATGTTGCTTTCTGCAGTTCTTTGCCTTACTTTTTTGTCTTATAATGCAGAAGGGTCACGAGGTCTGTCTCGTTTATTTCTTATTTTTTTAAGATGTTTTCGACTTCTGAAAATTTCCAGTTCTAAACCACTATTCACATGTAAAAAGGGGTTGCCACTACATTTTTCGACGTTGCATCCTACCCATAATATTTTACTTTTGTATGACAAATTTCTGCAGTACAAAAAGAGACAAAACTTTTAAGCTGTAATTCTACGCTGCGAATAGAACGAGATTCACTTTAAGTTCATAATTTACGTTTTTTAGTGTTCTTTCCTTTTCCTAGGGCAGCTTTACTACAAATAGAAAGAGCCTAGATTCTAGCTGTATACAGAGTTTTGGACCAAGAATCTAAAACTGTGTATGCCCTAAGTTTGAAAGCCTGCCTAAAGTTTTTCTAGAAATACCCTCTTGCCATCCCATTCTTTTTCATTCTTGAAATCAAGTGAAAATGGGGAGGAAAACAAGGTGGTTGAAGGGTCTTTTTGGGTTTGGAATAACAAAGAAAGAGAAGAACAAAAAGGAAAATTCAAGTTACGGTGGCCGGGAAATTAAGAACCGGTGGATTTCCGGGAGGGACACCACCGGATTGTGTCGCAATCCGACAACCATACCACCAAATATTACACCTGCTGAGGCTGCATGGTTGAGATCTTTCTACGGTGAGTCAGAGACGGAGCAGAGTAAGCATGCAATAGCCGTGGCTGCTGTCGCAGCCGCACAGGCAGCGGTTGCAGTGGTTAGGCTCACCAGTCATGGTAGAGGCACAATGTTTGGAGATTGCCAGGAAAAGTGGGCTGCTGTCAAGATTCAGACAGTCTTCCGTGGGTTTTTGGTAAGTAAACTAATCCTATCTTGAATTTGGATTTGGAAGCCCCTTTAGAAGTAGGGGCGAGTACTAGTACACGAGCTTGTAAGTCAAGTACAGAAGAAGCCTTGTCTACAACATAAAGCCCCCTCGTCTCGCATGCTTTTGGCGAACTTCTAGCATTAGATGACAGCATTTCTATTTTTGTCTATTTTTCTTATGAATTTGGGGTTGGAACTGGGAAAACAGGCAAGAAAAGCTTTGAGGGCATTGAAAGGATTAGTGAAGCTTCAAGCAGTGGTGAGAGGATATTTTGTGCGTAAACAAGCCGCTGCTAAGCTTCATAGCATGCAAGCTCTTATAAGAGTACAAGCCACTATTCGTGCCCAAAAAACTCGAGGATTTGTCAACACTAATGCGAGTTTTCAGCCTGAATTTCATGCCTGCAAATCTGAGGTTAGTCCCATACATGTGATAGAATGAAAATGCTAGTTTTTTTAAATTCCCGTGCTTTTGCAGGAAGATGAGAGGAGTGAGCAGTCAATGTCAATCCATAGCAGAAGGCTTTCTACATCATTTGAGAGTGCCACAGTTGCATTTGATGAAAGCCCCAAAATTGTGGAGGTTGATACGGGCAGGCCCAAATCAAGATCCAGAAGAACAAACTCATGGATTTCAGATGCTGGAAATGACTCGTTTGGCCAAGCATCATCCTCTCCACTCCCGACTGGGATTCGGGCACGTATAATGATACCCAATTCCCAGAATTTCCAGGACTATGAATGGGGCCTAACCGGTGACGAATGCCGTTTCTCCACAGCCCATAGCACTCCAAGATTTACAGGTTCCTGTGGATGCAATGTGCCTGTCACACCAGCAAAGAGTGCCTGTTTAGAAGGCTACTATAGGAATGCAAATAATCCAAATTATATGGTGAACACACAATCATTCAAGGCTAAGCTGAGGTCTCAAAGTGCTCCAAAACAAAGGCCTGAACCAGGAGCTAAGAAAAGGCAGCCCCTCAAAGAAATGATGGAATCAAGAAATAGTCATAGTGGGATTAGAATGCAAAGGTCCTGCTCACAAGCTCAAAATGCCATATATTTCAGGAATGTTGCTATGAGAAAGTTCAGAAGGTCTAGAGAGCATAAGGATCATTCCATGCACGATGACTACTATCGTTGATGAGAATTTGAAGACACCGCAGGCCTTCATGAAGACTCCTGTGTAGCTCATAATTATTGTACAATTCTGGATGTAGCCCACATGGGGAATAAATATAAGAATCATTTAGCAGTTTTTGAGATTTTAGTATTTTATAGTAATTTTTTTTTCCCTTTAATCAAAGATTTTGCTTATGGTGGTATTTCAATTACTAATTTAGATTAGGGTTTTTAATATGATATTTTGGAATTCTCTTTTACAGTAAGATCCCATTACATTGTATAAACAAAACTACTCGAGTCTTGGGAAAAATGGGACTTTATGGAATGAACAATTGAATGTTTTCAAATATGACAAAATTCTCAATATTTTCGTATGAATTCAATAAGTATTTGATGCTAATTTTCTAATGTCAACGGGAACTACAAGGCTCTTCACATGGCCATCCTACATCGGATGAATTCTTTCATTTGAGCACGCAGCCAAGGAGATGTTAGAATTCTGAAGTTCAACTGAAGGCCGCCTATGGTCTTCACTATATGAAGCGGATCCAACAACTAGCGCTGATAATAAAGTGGCTTGTATTATATTGTTGACCTAACATAGAGGAATCCAGATTTATAAAAATTATTCACATGGAATAATTATGTAGTCCACATGGAAATATGAATCATTTTAACAGTTTTTTAAGATTTTAGTATTTCACGATAAGTTTAGCATTTTTTTCTGTTCGATTAAATAACTCACGCCCTTTTGCAAAAAGCTCCAACGTTAAAAACTTGATGTGGAAATCTTAGAACTTTTAAAAAAATTCATTTTGTTTTTATAAATGTAGAACTTATTATCAACAAGTTTAATGAATTTGGAAAAAAAAAACACACTACAAGTTATATTCCAAATATTTAGCTTATGTCAGTCTCATAATAATAAACATTTTATAAACACTCAAATCAATTTTATCCATGCATTTTGAATGATCAACAAATACTACTTATTTATCGATCACTGGCTTCTATCTACTTATAATTCAAATAGTTAATAAACAAGGTTGGTCCTGAAATTTTTGTGGCCTTAGGCTAAACTTTATATGGGGCCTTCGGTAAATAACGAAAAACAAAATTACATAAGATGATAATGGATAATTTTTTGTACTAAATAAGAACATTAAAAGCTCCAATAATAATAATTTGAAACTAACGGAAGTTCACTTCAAATATGTTCTTATAATATTTTGAGATGAAAAATTAACGGTTAAACTATTATAATCAATATATTCTGGCACTAGTTGAAAACACAATCAATAATGTGTCTCTCTTATGATATTGTTGATCGAAGGTAAAAATTTATCAATTTGAACTTTGAGATACTTTTCTCTAAATAGGCAATTTTACCTGATATAACCAATAGTATTCTATAAGTGATCCCTGTATTTGCAAAACAATAATCGATCAACTTTAAATAGTCTAACACCTCGATTGCCTTTTTCATATCTTTTGGTAACCATTTTGCAAAATAACTTTTACCATCAATATCATAATTCATATCGTGCTTCAGAAATTCTTCAAGTTTATCACAGAAACACTACATATAATAATATTTGCGGAGTGTAATTTTTAAAACTAAATTGAAATCCAAAAGTATCTACACATTTTTTTGTTCAAACCTACATTTAAACAAGATAGAGCTTGATGAAATATATATAAAACCAATAATCAATTTGAACTATATGAGCCACATATTACAACAAAGGTTCTTCAATTCAGAACTTGTTCGAGCCCTATTTTTTTGTCCAAAATGCATTTTGAAATATTATTTTGATAAAGAATATGTAATTAAAAGGTAAAAATTATGTTGATAACTCGGTATACACCCCCTCACAATAGAGGTAGGACCACAATTATTAAAAAAATTATGGATCCCCTATTATTTTATTGAGGAATGTGTGGTTAAAAAAAAGAGAGGCAAATATATTTTGAAAATAATGGGTTCCAAAAAGGGCAATATGATATTTCATCATTGACATTTTAAGTGAGATTGCATATTTATATGAATAATACACAAAATTATAAGTTTAAATTTCATTTGAGCAGTAATAATCATGTCAAATTCAAAGCCAATTTCTCCATTGCTTTCATAAAAAAAAAAAAAAAAAATTAGTGCTTTCAAACGACTAATAGCAACATCAATAATAGTATCCTCACTTTACAATATTTTTCTTACTATGTTAATAGTAGACTATATATTACACCATATCTAACAAGAACTCATAATTCTTGATGTCACATGATAAACTTTTAACATCTCCAAATACCTTTGGGTCATCACGTGTTCCATCAAGTGAGCTAAAGCAAACTTTATTCGTGGAGCTTGGAATCTTATTATTTTGATACTACAACTTAACTTTCCCTATGTGTTTGTGATAGTAGCTTATATATCAAGTAGAGGAACACTCAATGCCCAAGCAGCCTTCTACATTATCTTTCAAAACTTTGCAGCGCTTTGTAGAAGATGAAATCAATATATAAACATTGTATTCAAAAAAAAAAAAAAAAGCATATTTCCAAAAATTTGCAATATAACATAGTGCAAGATTAAAAATATGGCAACCACATGGTGTAAAAAGCCCATGGATTAATTCAAGCTTGACCTTTTTGGTCACCACTATCAAGTTCAAGTGTTTGTAAAATATCTATAAATTAGCTAATATTTTTCCTCTACCTTAAGGAATCCTCGGAAGAATTCTTCTACCTTAACTAAGACATCTACACATTGTATTATAAGAGACATTATTTGATCTTCATTACTTATATCTTACATCTTGTGTCGCAAGTATGATCGCACTTTGATCTTACATGCCAATATGAATATAAATTCAATTTGAATTTGAATAGTGAATTTCCTTCTCTTGAATATGTTGAATGTATTCTTTCATTAGTGGATCAAACTCGGGGATTATTTCAATTATTCCTAAAAAATTCCCATTACATTCTACATAAAGTTTTTCATTATTTCTACGAAACGCAAAATTACTGTTACCAAGGAAGCTAACAATAGAAACTACACAAAAGCTTCTCTCAAATGGTCTCTATCTTTGTTAATTTGATAGTGCATAGCTTAATGAACTATTAAATTCTTTTATAATCTCCTTTCAAATTAAATTGATCTTATCATTTTATTCATGCGCACAGTACTTGTTTCATTGCTTTTAAGCCTAGAACTAAGATTTTTCCAATTCACTTATTCCTCCATTAGCTAATTAAATAATATTTTGTACTTGCTTAAACAACTTGCAACAAAAGCAAAATACTTTATCCAATAAAACCAAGTAGACTAATCATTTTCTATTAATCTTCTCACAAGTTTTACTGAATTTTTTCTCGTATTATTAGTATTACATGTAAGAAATTTATCCATCGCTCCAACTTGAGATTGAATAAACTCTTGATTTTTTTTAAAAATTATTTTTAAAAATTATTTTGCTTTTTACTGCTCCATGTCCAGACAAATAATATACATAATAAGTCAATCCAAATATCAAAATCATTATAGGATCAAATTAAAAAGTAGTTGAGAAACAATAGAACCTAAATAATATATGAGAGAATTTTCTGTCTTTTAACTGCAAATATTAAAAAGTAGAAATAGCATTATTATTCATAATTTATTCAATAAAATAAAAGAAGACTGATAATTTACGTTCGAGCTCGTGGGGACGGGCTCCGACGATGTGAGAATTTTGAAGGAAGGGAAGGTCCAACATTGGCAGGCTTGTGTTTTGCCTTAATGGACCTTAAGCACTACTTTGGTTACATTAAAAAAAGGTTGGGCATGGTTTCAAAACGAAGGAGAAAAAAAAAAATTACTTTGCCACCGTTTGATCCCCATTTTTTAAAACTTGTTTTTCTTTATTCATTTTAAATCAAACATTCTCCACAATATAATAATTTGCACGTAATTTCAAAAATTTTCCTAACTTTTAATCTCACATTCTTAAAAAAATCAATTTTTATAAAATATATTCTCAAAATATGGAGCTCAAGTGGGGTTTTATGGTTAGGTTAGGAGCAGGGGTGGAGCCTAATCAGGTCCAGTGCAAGCACATGCTTGAACATTTGGGCCCAATCCAATGACCCAAGATTTTATTATTATTATTATTATTAACTTCGTACCGAAGAACCCAATCAGCTAATTGTAGCAGCCAGCAGGATTAGCCATTAGGTAAATTCAATTTTCTTTTTGACAACGTGTCCCTGTTCCGTAGCTAATCAGCCCCCACCCCTCTTTTTTTGTTATTTTGATTTGTTGATTTTGTTCTAATGTTTGAATCTTTACTTTTTAACTTCTGAAATTAGCACTTTGATCTTCAATTGCTCGAGCCTCGAAGCATACAATTGATTTGGCAATTGGCTACCTACTAGACTTCCTTCCTGCCTGTCTGCCTGCCTGCCTATAACTGTGAGTTACCGTCTTCTCTGTCACTGTAATTTGTAATTTTGTAGGGGTGAATTCCATTAGTTTTGAACGGAGCATTGCCCTGTGAATTGATATGTAAATTGCTTGTTGATTTTATGTGAATTGTTATAGAATTGCGCTGTGAATTGCTTGTTGATTTTATGTGAATTGTATCGGTCGTAATTGAATATCTAATGTTTATATTCAGATATGAAATGAAGAGATTCTTTCAAGAAAAAATTAATGTTGACAAGAGCTGATCACTCTAGGCTATTCTTGGCCATCTCTTTAAGTCATGATAAATTGTGCCCGCACTAGGTCAGTTTCCTTGCTTCGCTCATGGTTAGGAGTTGGACTTATTGTGGACCAATGGTGGAATGCCACCAAAAGCAATGAATATGGAGATTAGTTCATTGGAGTGTCGGAACGTGGAGGTTCTCTTGGACTTCTATGTAATTTTCTTATCTAGACAAATATAAATTTTAAGTATTTTCATGGCATGTCATAGAAGAGAAGAATTTAGTATTTCATCCCCATCAATAAATACTGAAAATCCTTGAATAAGTGGGAATGATCTACGAAGTAGTAGTGCCAATGTGCCATAATAAAATAAAATACAAAAATTAGGCTTTATGCGTTTCTTTAAATTTCATCCCCCAATGTTAAATTCTAACTCAACAAGCTTTTTCACCAATTTCTACATTCTATTTTCTTCTGTTTCTTTCCAATTTATACACCTCCAAACCAATTTCATTCAGAGTAAGTAGATGTTATGGTTAAAGTCACGAGGGATTTTGATTTTCGGAGTTTTATAAGTGAATTTTTACTGACTGTTGTTTTACTAAGATTTTGATTACAAAAAGTGGAAAATAAGAAAAAGATGCAAAGAAATGATGAGTGAGAACATGGACTTTAAACCTTCTTTGCTTATTGAAAATTTTCAGCCTTAAAAAAATAAATGAAATGTAAGCATAATATAATATCATAAAAAAATAGTCTACATAGTCCTTATCTCAAATTCCAATACAAAGAAGACGTAAATTATAGGTTTTTTTTTTTCTTTAACGTAATACATAAGACGTGAAACGTACACGTTGGAAACTAGTCGTTTACAAGTGTAAAAGTCATGTTTCCAACTTTTTATTTGTGGCACACGAATGTGCGTACAATCTTTCTACTTGATGGAAATTTATATTTAGTTGTTAAAGTCCACATGACATATACATGATGTCTGACTAAAAGAGAAAAATTGTACAATAAGGAGCAACATTTAATATAATTTGAACAATCTCCATTTCGATTTTGAAAGGATAACCACAAAATTTTGCTTTTTATACCACATTATAACTTTAACTATACCCACAATTATAATATTTTTTTAATAAATACACCACGATAATTTTACAATTATATGTCCAATAAAAATTTAAATGAGAAAAAAATAAAACTACAATATTGTGTTGTACACCCCATCCTACCCCTCAGTTCCTTCTCTTTACGCCCATTCTTCCCTAACAACTTCCCGGACCCCACCCCATCCATCAACTTAGTAATTCTCTGTAAATCAGCTCAATATTTCAGGTGAGTATTAGAATAGTACTTTTTATATTTTATTTTTTCGTGAGCATATAATAAGATGTTTTTCATATGGAAAGAAAATCTTTTTTAACAATTTTACTTTTCATACTTCACGCAAGGGTGAAGAGAGTGGTGGCAGGCCTGGGTGCCCAAGCTCATTTAGATTATTTTTTTTTAGGTAATATTTATTTCATGAAAATTACAGCCATCCCTTATTTTTAAGTTCTTAATTCAAAGTTAAGAATTAAAGTTTTTTTTTGTTCAAAAATCAGATGATAATACATTTTTTAAATATGAATAATAAACTAATAAAATTAGAAAAATCCACAACCCCACCTAGCAAAACCCTCACCCCTATCCAATTCCAACCCTAAAATCTCCTCTTCCTCTCCCTCCCTTCTACATCATCTCTCCAACAGAAGCGTCGCCCACATCAGACTGTGATCGTCGTCGTGACCGAGTAGCGGACTATGATGCCACTGATTTGACATCATAACCTGCTTCCGCCTCTCGTCCCTTTGCCTGAAAAACTCTCCGGTGGATTCCAAATGCTTCGCCATTTACGTTTCTTCTGTTGGAGTCGTCTTCGCAAAGGGCAATATATTGGTTTATCTGGTGGACTCGTGGCAATGTGGTGGATTTGTGGTTGTGGTGTGGTGGATTTGTGGAAGTTGTGTGGTTGGTTTGTGACGTAGCGGAAGGTTATAG
>CAIGRP010011028.1:0-18590 GCA_903798385.1 Fraxinus cuspidata | reverse complement strand
CAAGTATTGCCAAAATCAATACATTATAAATCGGACTCGAATGAAGATCAAAGTAGAAGTTAAAAATTCAGGTCAAATTATTCATGACAAGAGTTTTAAAAGACAAACGTAAAAAAAAAATCAAGATCAAGAGTATGAGAGACAACATCAAAGAAAGAACAAAACGAGAAGTCAAAGAGGCAAACTTCGATGTAAGATAAAAAAAAATAGACTTCTTAGTTCAAATAAAAAGTTCTAATATTTTGATATTTAGCAATGAATGATAAAAACTCAAAAATCATTTTATAAATGAAATTATAAAAAAAAAAAAATTATTCTTCAAAAAGGTAAGTATTTCAATTTGATATTTAATTTTTTTATAATGTTACTTACTTTGAAAGATAAAGTGAAAACGTTATTCAAAAGCCTACATTTCTTAAGAAAAAAAAGTCAAAGTGGACGTCTGGTTCGCCAACGTTAAATTCTTTAAACGTTTTGATTTCTGATGTATAACGGCTAGTTGTGTCGTCTGGTTCATAATACGGACGTCCGAATGGGTCGTGCGGTTTGCTAGAACTTTGGGCGTTTTGGTTGCTATAAATACCACCCTACTTTGCATTCATAAAACAATTAGAATAGAGTTTTTTTGTGAAAAATCTTCTTTGATCTTACATTTTTACATTTATTTCATTTATTTCATCATAACAAAAACTTTGACTGTAGAATCAAACTTTTTGAATAATTTCTTTTATCAAAGTTTTTCATTTCTTACTGTACTTGACTTATTTATATCAATATTAAAATAGAGATATATGTTTGAAGAAGATCTTTGCACTTACGTTGGATAAATTTTTCTATTTCTTTATATTGAAAACTTTGATTGATTGAATCAAATTTGTAAAATCATCATATTTATCAAAGTTTCTCATTTCTCTCTTAGTACTTAATTTATTACAATTATTCATTAAAAGAGAGATATTTTTTGAGAAAATTTTTGAACCTACATTACATTTATTTCTTCTTCATCTTCTAATTGAAATACTTTGACTGATTGAATCTAATTTTTTATTATCATATTCATCAAACGCTTGACCTATCATTTATTACTAGTCATTGAAGTGTTAACTTGTTATAGTACTTAGCTTGTTTGTATTATTTATTAAGAGATGAATTCAATATAAAGTATAGGTTGTGTTGAAGTCCCATAAAGATCAACATTATATAATGATCGGTACTCTTTGTTGTAAGTCACCATGAGGATCATATTGAGGTCACATAAGAACAATATTGTTGGTTATATTGAGGTCTCGTGAAAGCTCAATAGTGGGTTGTGTTAAGGTTCCCTAAATCTCAACATTGTATAATAATCGACGCTCTTTGTTTGTAAGTCAAAGCGTTGTAAAGGATTAGATTGTACCATAAGTCAATCAACATAGTGAAAAAACCTTGCTCGTGCCAGAGAACTTGGATACGGAGGGGATGTAGATTATTGTTTCGGATCGAACCTCCACAATTATATTATTTGCATCATCTCTCTCTTTTACTTATCACTTTTTATATTTGTGATTATTATTTGAATTAATCTTTTTAGTCTTTACTTGCTTAAATTAGATTAATTTTTCGGAAAAGTTTTAAAAATCAATCACCTCCTCTTGGTTAGTTATTCTTGAGCTATCATTAAGGATAAAGTCAGTCATATGTCAACAATTCCCCCCTTTTTATTATGACAAATAAGATGAGTTGCAAAATAATATCAACAATTGATAAGGAATAAAGATCATGTATTTCACATATTCAACCTATCTTTCACAAACCTATTATCATTTACTTAAACTCATTGTCATTTTTAACAAGCATAACCATCTTACTTTCCCCCTTTTGACATAAGCAAAAGGATAGCACATTTATGGTCAAAAGCTAAATCAACCATAGGAAGGAATATATTCTCCCTTCATTAAATACAAAAAGCCGAATACATGCTAGTTTAGACAAAAGGATAATCATTACATCAAAATACTTAATCAAAGGCATAGAAGGCATAATTCACATGTAATCCACATATATCACATTTCAAGTAGTTCCAAAAAGACATAAAAAGTGAAAATAACAACTAGATATCTATGGGCATGTTCTCTTTACCATTTTCAAGCCGTTTTCTGTTTTCGATTTTCCAAAACAGCGAAAATGCGATCTCTTTCCCATTTTCGAAAACGCATTTTTGAAAACAAATTAAAATTTTGTAAAGAAAACAAAAAACGATAAATTTGTCGTTTTGAGTGTTTTCAGTTATAATCAAGTCAAAATTTTCAAAACGTGTTTTTGNGAAAACGCATTTTTGAAAACAAGTTAAAAATTTATAATGAAAACACAAAACGACAAATTTGTCGTTTTGAGTGTTTTCAGTTATAATCAAGTCAAAATTTTCAAAACTTATTTTTGGTGTTTTCAAAACAATTTTTCAAAATGTCAAAGAGAACACATTTTCAAAAATCTCAAAATGGACACTCAAAATACAAAACTCAAAATGAATTCAAAACACAAAACTGAAACATAAAGAGAACAGCCTCTAAGGCTCCGAAGGAAGCAGTGGATGATATGGTGCATCGAATCAAGCGTAAAACTCATTGACTTGAGCTTGCATAGCATCCTATCCAGTGAATACTTGATGATTAATCCAGCTAGCCTGTCAACGGATGATGTAAGTGAATCAATGCGATCTTTGAGAAGATTGTAGTGATCTTCGGTAAATGTGAAATCATTGATAGGAGGATGAGTACTAGAACTCGAAAATATCATAAATGTGAAATCATTGGTAGGAGGATGAGTACTAGAATTCAGAATATCACAAGGAGGGATCGGACCATGTGGTACATCGTCTTCCTCATCTCTGTTGAAAGGTAGAGTTGAAGAACCCGAAGTGGAATTGAAACCATTAGTGAGGGCCATCCATTGACCATGTTCTTTTACATTTTTCATGCGTTTGAGTGTTTGGATATTGATGGTATCAGTAGGATGGAATAAAACAAAGGTCTTATCATGCAAAGGAATTTTTAAATGCTTAAAAATTTTGGTAAGAAACATGCCATAACGTAAAGCCTTATTTGTTGAGTGGAATGGACATCTTCATGAAACTAAGTACAATGGTTGGAAAGTCTAATTTCCGCCCAACTAGAAAAGAATTGAGAATAAAAAGATCGAAATTATTTACTTTTTCTCGATGACCCCTTTCATGGAAGAATGACATGTGCAATGATATTTTGCAAAACTTTCATGGTAGAGTAAGTTGATTGACACTAAGTTTATAGATATATTTTTTTATTTTTCCCATAACTCTACGGCATGCCTCTTTAGGTTTGTAACCCTCTAAAGTGGGATGAGTTTTATGAAGAGAAATTTGGTTTTCACATATCTCGAGCTCAAGAATATTTTGGATGAGAGTTTTGGTGATGGTAATGTGGGTGTTTTTAAGTAAACAAAAAATTTCATTCAACTTAAGAGTGATAACCATATTTTTGTAAAATTCTTTTACGAGTCAAGGATAGGCATTTTCCTCTAAAGTGGCTATTGACACCTAACCTATGTTTTTAAAATACTCTTCAATGTGAAATGCGGGAGTTTCAATAGTAAAGTCAGCAAAATCAACATTCTTACCAATTCGAATTAGAGATTTTTCAAATGGATATGCCGGTGCTTCGAGTTCTTCGTCGGATGAGGTGCTGAAGGAGGATCCTACCTTATGGTGGTCTTAATATGCTTTCCTCATCGACTAGACATGATAAAGGATTGAATTTGAAGAAATATATGCGATTTTTGTACTAAGGGGTTTGTACAATCCCAAATGGGAGAGTTTTGGGATTTAATGGGAGAAAATTAGGAATTTTTAGAAATTTGAATGAGGAGAAGATAGGTTTTTGGATTTGAGTGAAAAAGTTTATGATTTGAGAATAAAATTGGGTGAATAAGAGATGGGCGGACGAAGTGAAAAAGGAAAAGAAGGGAGAAAATGAAGAAAGAAGGGTTTGAATTGCAATTTAAAAAATGGAAATAAATTGATCCATATGTTCACTACATAGATCCGGGCGTTTGCATTGAAAAAACATAAATTCTCTGTCAATTCGAAAGCTTAATTTGAATGTCCTCAAGGTTTTCTGGTTCCTCATCTGGACGTCCACCTTGTTATCCAGACATCCGCTTCATTATATAAATAAAGTCTTGAGTTTCGTGATGAAATGGTATAAAATCAACAATTTTATCAACAAATAGATACATAAATACATTAGCCACATATTTCAAGTTCATCTAAAATTCCAAAACCTCTTCGAATATGCAAAAATCTATCAAGATCTAAAAGTTTAGTAAATATTTCGGCCAATTGATTTTCGGTGTTTACAAATTCTAACACAATATTTCTCTTTTGTGTATGATCTCATAAAAATGTGGTGTCTAATTTCAATATGCTTCTTTCGGGAATGCAAAATGGGATTTTTTTGTTGACCTATGGTTGATTTCATTCTTAATGTTTTAATCATAACAAACATGGAAAAGAGTCCCACTTCAACTATACTCGGTTCATCTATGGTTAATTTCATCCTTAATGTTTTGATCATAACAAACAAGATTAATATTGTTTCTAATAATTGATTTTGAGTGATGATAGTTCAATGTTAAAATTAATCAAGTATTGCCAACACCAACACATCATAAATCGGGCTCATGAAGAACGTCAAGATCGAAATCAAGTATTAAAGCCAAACGTCAAGAAAGATCAAGAATTTAAGAACCAAACATGAAAGAAACTTCGAAGCAAGATCAAAGACTGGGCTTCAAGATCATATGTAAATGTATAAACACTTTGATATTTAGTAATGAATGACAAATGCTAAAAAATCTTTTTGTGCGTAAAGAATTATTTTCATATCACTTGCATAAAATATTTTTGACCAAAAGTAAGATTTATTTTCCAAAGTGATACTTCACGTCTTTAAAAAAAAAGGTCAACGATCAACTGGATGTTCGTTTTGACAGAAAAACTTCTGTCAATCCGAACGTCCGAATGGATGAATCGAACATTCGGTTTATTCCCAACTGTCAGTTTTTTGACCGTTTGACCGTAACAACTAGTTGGTCATCCGGATGAGTTCCAGACGTCCGGATGGGTCGTTCAGTTTGGCAGTCTATTAGATAGTTTGACTGCTATAAAAACCAACTCACTTCCCATTCATTTTAACACTAAAGAGCATTCAAATGAGATATGTTTGAGCAAAATTATATTGATTTCTCATCTCATTTATTATTATCAAATCATTTAGCTTTGAAAAAATTTTGATCAAATTTACTCATCAAAGTTTTTCATTTGAAAAATATTATTTGAACTTACATTTTTACATTCATTTAAATTTATTTCTTCATAGAAAAAACTTTTATTGTTGGATCGAACATCTTGTATCATTTCTCTTATCAAAGTTTTTCATTTATATTTGTGCTTAATTTATCTATATCATCTTATATTATTATCTATTCATTTAGTTTTGAAATACTTTTGATCAAATTAACTTTTGAAAATCTACTCATCAAAGTTTTTCATTTGAAAAATATTCTTTGAACTTACATTTTTACATTCATTTAAATTTATTTCTTCATAACAAAAACTTTGATTGTTGAATCAAACTTCTTGAATCATTTTTCTTATCAAAATTTTTCGTTTCTCTTTTTGCTTAATTTATTTATATCAATTTTAAAGAGAGATTTATTTTTGAAGAAGATTTTTACACTTACATTACATTTACTTTTCTTCTTGTCCTTCTTCATATTGAAACTTTGATTGATTGAGCTAAACTAGTAAAATCATCATATTCATCAAAGTTTCTCATTTCTCTCTTAGTACTTAATTTATTACAATCATTCATTAAAAGAGAGATATTTCTTGAAAAGATTTTTGAATCTACATTGTATTTATTTCTTCATCTTTTCTTTGAAACTTATAAACATTTCTTCTTCTTCTTCATATTGGAACTTTGATTGATTGAACTAAATTTGTAAAATCATCATATTCATTAAAGTTTCTCATTTCTCTCTTAGTACTTAATTTATTACAATCATTCATTAAAAGAGAGATATTTCTTGAAAAGATTTTTGAATCTACATTGTATTTATTTCTTCATCTTTTCTTTGAAACACTTTGATTGATTGAATTTAATTTTTTACTATCTTATTCATCAAAGTTTTTCATCTAACAGTTGATCTATCATTTATTACTATTCATTAAAATGTTAGCCTCTATTAGTACTTAATTTGTTTGTATTATTTATCAAGAGAGGAATTTCATTATAAAATCACTTTGATAAAGTGTGGGTTGTGTTGAGATCTCATAACGCTCAACATTGTATAAAGATGAGTGCTCATTGTTTGTAAGTCATAGGAAGCGTAGTAAAGGATTGGATTGCAACATAAGTCAATCAATATAGTGAAAATACCTTGCTCGTGCCAGAGAGCTTGGTAACGAAGGACATAGATCATTTCTTTGAATTGAACCTCCACAATTATATCGTTTGCATCATCTCTCCCTTTTACTTATGCTTTTATATTTGTACTTACTATTTGAATTAATCTATTTAGTCTTTACTTGCTTGAATTTAGATTAATTCTTTAGAAATGTTTTAAAAATCAATTCACCCCCCTTCTTGGTTAGTTATTCTTGGGCTATCGTTTTTAATATGTTTATAGCAATCATGTTTTCACACGTAATAGGTATATGGTCAGATGTTAAGTGTTAATCACTAAATGTTTGTTTCATCCATAGAACTTTTGCACAACAACTAGTGGTCAGGATATATTCGATTTCGACGGTAGATAATGCAACGAGAATTTGTTTCTTATTAAATTACGACACAAGTGTTAAACCTAGAAAGTGACATGTTCCGCTAGTTCTTTTACGATCAATTGTGCAACTGATCCAATCGACATCTGAATAGCTAAGTAAGTCAATGTTAGTACCCTTAGGATTCCAAAAATCTAGAGTTCTAATCACACTAGGATATCTTAAAATTCGTTTTATGACACTGAGATGAGATTATTTAAGATGAGATTGAAATCTAGCACATAGGCATATACTAAACGTAAAATCAGGTCTACTTGTCCTACTATATTAAAAAGGGCAATTTTGGATTACTGTAGATGCAACAGTAACCTATGAGATGTTGCTATTCATTTTTCTAGTTTTCACACCTCAGTCCTTTAGTTTTATACCACATCATTTTTTCCCAATCTGATATAAAAACGATGTCAGACTTCGAATATTTAGTATTTATTCCTGCATTATTCTTTATTCTCACCCATATATGTAGAATTACTACAATATAACCAAAAGAAAATGGCTGTTTACATGTGAGATAAGAGATTATCGAATATGACAACCTTTCCAACTATTATTTAATTCATGAGGAGGCAAAAGCTAACATGATGAATTGAAATTGTTAGAACTCTTATAATTAAAAAAAAACTCTGCGGTAGTAATCTGAAAATAAAATAATAATAATAAATTCTCTGTACGTGGAGTCATGTCTTCGCGGTGTGCGAACAATTTTTTTTTTTTTTTAACTCTCGATGGTTTCCTACTATATTAAAAATGGCAGTTTTGGGTTAATGTAGATGCAACAGTAACCCAATGAGATGTTGCTATTCATTTTTCCCAGTTTTCACACCTCCAGTCTTCTAGTTTTGATACCACATCATTTTTCCCCAATCTGATATAAAAACAATGTCCGTCTTTGAATAGTTAGTATTTATTCCTGCATTATTTTTTATTTCATCCATATATGTAGAATCACTACAATATAATCAAAAGGAAATGATTGTTCACAGGTAAGATCGGAGATTATCGAATATGACAACATTTCTAACTATTATTTAATTCATGAGGAGGCAAAAGCTAATATGATGAATTGAAATTGTTAGCATTCTTATAATTAAAAAACAATTCTTCGCGGTGCACATACAATTTTTTTTTTAACTCTCGATGGTTTTGGATACAAGTCTTCCTTTTTTTTTTTTTAAATTGACTCTTCATTTTCTTGTTAAAATATGTTGAAATTTAAGTTAGATTTGCTTATAAATTAATTATATTTCTTCAACACATACATGAAAATCAGAATTCCTGTTTCGAAGCGGTAAACCATTTGCATAACAACAATGAACAAATAAATAAATTATGAAAAAAATATATTATCTCCAAACTAATGGTTTTCTGCTAAATTTGAAGTCTGCACAATAAGGTGGTATTTTGATGGCCCAGATAAAACTTTAGCAATAAAACTTGACAAAATTTTATTCTAGAGTTAGTGATTATGCAGGAACTTGAATTACTTTTTCCTCCATTTTTTTGGCTTTAGGATTTTGTCAACATATTGTGGATAATCATTGGACTATTGAGGTCTAATTCTAATATTTGTATTCAATGGATTCATTTTTCAGATAGGTATATTTAACAATGAAAAAAAATGTTATTTGTGTTGTCATTGTTTTGAAAAACTCTAACGTAACTTACTCTTCTTTTCCTTAATGTTACACTTTGACAATGATCTTCCTGACACTAAGTCATTAACATTTTGTAATACAAAATCCCATTAAGATTTGCAAACTGTGGTTAGTAAAGTTTATTCATCGTAATAAATTTCTTTACATACTTAATATATTTAATTTACATTTATTTATTATAGTAGAATCTTGACATGGAGTTAAAACTGTTGAGACAGCTTGTCAAGGACGGCTGCAACCTTGTTTCAAAGAAATATGCAGTTCTANAATAAATTTCTTTACATACTTAATATATTTAATTTACATTTATTTATTCTATTAGAATCTTGATCTGGAGTTAAAATTGTTGAGACGGCTTATCAAGGATGGTTGAACCCTTGATTCGAAATATGCAATTCTAGATTTCGGCTTTGAAAACGAGTGTACTTGCTGGATAATGTTGCAAAGAAGCATAAAAGAAGGAAGTAAAAGTACACATTCACTTGTGCATAAGTATTTAAACTATTTACTGTTTACTATAATATTTCATTTTTAGCTTACTTTAATTTTATATTTATGCTACTAATTTAATCAAACGTAAAACTTTTTCTTCAGGTCAAACTGTGCAATTTTTTTGCTCAAACATATGGAATGCNTATTTACTGTTTACTATAATATTTCATTTTTAGCTTACTTTAATTTTATATTTATGATACTAATTTAATCAAACGTAAAACTTTTTCTTCAGGTCAAACTGTGCAATTTTTTTGCTCAAATATATGGAATGCTTCATTTTTGGATATCCAATAGAATCAGTTTCTTCAGACAGAATGACTATATACATACAAAATATTGTGGTAGACATTTGCTATAATGAATACTTTCACATCCTTGTTGATCCTCCTATTGATGGATAACTATATTTGCACAAAAAAATTGCTAGAAATATCTGTTACACTCGTTTCATTCATACTAAAGAACACAACTAAAAAGACTCCCACAGTCCCACAGTACAGTTACAAGCATAAAGGTAACATATAAAATCAGTTGCCCTTCATGCTCACATGTCAAATGTCCTCCTTTGGAATAGCCTTATGAACATATATATAATTAAGACTATTAGAGTTTGTAAAACTTTTTCTATTTCTTGCGACACCTATAATTCACTTCTTTAATATTTATGTTTTTTGTGGTTGATTCACTCTTTGTATTATGAGTAGAAGTCTTAACATCTCGCTTGAAGTCTCAAAGGATTTATTCACATGATAACTATGGTGAGCCTCTAAGATTTCATCGCTTTATTAAAAACATGTTTAGCTAAGGTTAAAAAAGTTTTTTGTGCTAAATAAGTTTAGATATGCTATTTTTCTAGCTTTTCGTTCAAAAATTTAATAATTTACTTATAGCTAAGCTTTTTCAGCTCGGCAAAAGAATTTGTTAACAACTTTTTATTAACGACAGTTTCCAAAACTGTTCATTTTATTTATATTTTACATATTTGTTGTTTAAATTCTAATTTAGTTATAAGTTGATATTCTTACTTTTCAGTCATATGACCATTAATCACATGGGCCTTCTCATTCTAGAAAAGGACTTGTTTTCAGTTACAAGCTAAAACTGCTGCTCAATGTGCTGAATTCATGTTTAAGCCAAGAATGCTGATTTTTTAGACACCAAAAAAGTGGAACATAGTTTGAAATATTCGATGAATTGGCGAAAAATGTACTTTCTTCTAAGGTTTTTCTTTTTATTTTAATGATGTGTTTAATTTCTAATCTGGTCAACTTATATGAGTTGAAAATTCATTTGATAAGATGCATACAAAGTTGGCTATTGTGGCAGAAACTAAACTGCTTGAGGCACAAAATGTGATGGAGAATGCTAACAAGTGTGTTAATTATTTTTCCTAAAGTGCTAAAGTTTATTTCTCATAAATTGTTTTGGCTCATTCCATATTGTGTGTTCTTCTTTACTTATTTTTCTAATATTTAACTGTATAATTTTTTATCTTTAGTACTTTTTGATTCCTTTTTCATGTACTTATGTTGGGGAATTGGATTTTATTGAGATCGTTGTTTCTCTTTTACTTCAATATTGTTTGGTATTTATAGTAGATTTAATCAAATATTTCTTACTCCTATAAACCTGCAATCTTTATGTATGTCAAACATTTCTATTATCATCTACATACACGTAATGTTTTCAATTTTATTTTTTGTGAGTTTCTCTATGCAGTAATATCAGCTTTTGAAATAATCACCTTATTAAATGGAGCACTAGCGAAGAAATAATATACTCTCAAGACTCTTGAATAATCCAATAAATCTTAAACTACTTTTTTTTTATTATCTACAATTTCTACACTAATAAAAACACAATAAATAAAAAATTAGTACAACGCACGTGTCAACGAAAGTAAAGAAGTGATCCAATCATACCTCGATATTTCATTACATCAACGAAAGTAGCTTAATCATCTTTTTCTGATTTTATGGATGAGCTCATCGAAGTGGTCATCGACTTTAATTTCTCCATATCGAACCTTTTGAACTTGTCTAATATATACTTGTTTCACTAATGAATATTCTAATTAGTTTGCTTAATTTGAAGTCTAGGAAAAAATTTAAGTTTTCCCATCATGCTCATTTCAAATTTTTTGATCGTGCATTTTGAAAATTCTTCACAAAGATAAATATTAGTTTCACTAAATATAATATTGTCAATATAAATTTGAACAAGAATCCTATCATTCTTTTGAGTTTTGACAAAAGAGTAGTATCCGCTTTATCATTAAAAAGACATTTGATAGTAGGAATTTGTTCAACCTTTCATATCAAGCTTTAGGAGCTTGTTTCAAACTATAAAGAGTTTTTCTAAGTTTAAAAACTTGATCAAGATCTTTAAAATTGAGGGTTGCTCTGTAAAGACATCTTCTTGTATAAAGTCATTTAGAAATGCACTCTTCACATCCATTTGGTAGAGAGTGAATCCCTTATGGAAGCAAATGTAAGAAGCATACAAATGAATTCTAATCTAGCAACAAGTGCAATAGTTTCCTCAAAATCAATACATATTTTTGATTGTAACATTGGGCCACTAATCTAGAATTGTTACGCACAATTATCTTAATCTCATCACGTTTATTTCTAAAAACTAATTTTGTACCAATGATGGTTTGATCATTTAGTCTACCCACTAAATCCCAAACATGGTTCTTTTCAAATTGATTCAGTTCTTCTTGCATAGCTAAATCCAAAATTCATCGAAATCGACTTCTTTAAAATTTCTTGGTTCAATTTGTGAAATAAATGCCCAACTATTGAATTGATTTTTAGTAGAAGCTCTAGTAGTAATATCTTTAAATGAATCACCAATAATAAGTGCCTTTGGGTGAGAATAAACGAACCTCAATTCCTTAGGTATAGGTGGACCACTTTCGGTAGATTTTACTACATCTTATTGATTATTTGCTTCTTCCTCCGGCTTGTTTCCAAGTTTTTTAGGATCATCCTTGTTTTGATCTTGGATATTAATTTGTTCGAATGGAATCTCCGATCCTACATCATGAGTAATACCTTTCTCTTGATCAAGAGAATTAGATTCATCAATAGTAATATGCATAAATTCTTCAACGACTAAAGTCTTTTTGTTAAAGACTCTACAAGCTTTGCTTGTCAATGAATATCCTAGAAAGATTCCAACATCGAATTTTGAATAAGTTCTTCCCAAGAATTAATCTCTTTGTTGGCATATAAGGACCATATTTAATGACTTCCTAATAATTATAATCTGTAGATTGAACGTAAATCATCATCCTAGTTTTTCAATAATTATAATGTGTGCCGCCAAAGAAGAGATGACGATTTGTAGAATGCCCCTCTTTGAAGATTGTGGTTAGCCATTGCTCAAGATTGTGAAATCTTCAAAAATGAGCACCTTGTTTTGATACCAATTAAAGCCTAAGAATGACTAACTATGAGGGGGTGAATTGGTTTTCAAAACTTTTTCGAAAGATTACTTCAAAATTTAAACAAGTTTGGAATGAATATATTAATCAAATAAATAACACAAATATAAAAGTGAGAAGTAAAAAGGAAGAGAATGTGCAAACAATGTGATTTTAAAGGTTCAATCCAAGTCGATGATCTATGTCTTCTATCATCAAACTCTCTGTCACAAGCAATACATTTTCACTATATTTGACTGACTTATGGTGCAATCCAAAGTCTTACAATGCTTCCGATGATTTACAAACAAAGAGTACTGATCCTTATACAATATTGAGTTTTACAGGATCTCGATATAACTCACAAATTTGAAGAGAAAATGATTTTATAATTTGAAACTTCTCTCTTAGTAACTAATATAAACAAATTAAGTATAAGATGATGAATATGACACTTTAATGAATAGCAATAATTGAAGGCATGTGTTAAATGAGAAAACTTTGACGATAAAGATGAATGAAAAATTTGATTCAATCAATCAAAAATATTTTCACAATGAATGATTTGATGATAAATAAGATGTTCTTCAAATGTAATTTTTGCTCAATAATATCTCACTTTAATGCAAAAAGTGAATGTATTATAGAGTTTAATTAGGAAAAATATTTGTGGAACCGAACAGTCACCAGACGTACGTTTTTGTATCCGAATGTACAAAAACTAGTACGGTCAAAAAAATAACCGTCACAAGATCTGCACGTCCGTATGGACCTCCGAGCGTTTGTCCACACGTACACTCCTTTGTCTGGATATCTGCATTTCAAGAGTTTGATCCATTTTTGACTTTGCTTGATCCGATGTGAATGTTTTTCAAAATATGATCTAAGTTCAATTGTGATTTTGAAAATCATTTTTTCTTTCGATAAAAAAATAATTTATCCAAGTGAGGATCAAAATAATTTTTAATACATAAAATAGTTTTTGAGCTTTCATCATGTAGTGCTAAGAATTGAAGTCTTTATATCTGTACAAACTAATATAAATATCTAATCCAATATCTTCATTTGATACTTGACTATTGAAACTCTTTATCTCAAATGATTTATCTTGAATATTCGATTTTCATCAATTCCTTCGTTGTAAGTCCGATTTGTAATGTGAAGATCTTGATATCAATCTTTTTGTCCTTGATCGGTCAATATTACATTAGATGCTTTGAAGACTTAAAATCAATTATTAGAATAAAAAATTAATTTATTTGTTATGATAAAAAACATTAAGGATAAAATCAACCATAAGTCAACAAAAATGTCCCAACCAAATATGAATATGAATTACGTAAGTGATTAAAATTCCAATCAAATCAACGATCAGCACGAAGAATACGTACATTCACAATGAATAACACATATTTAAATTTGACTCCTACTGTGATATGTGCACACCTATTTTTTGACCAATTGTTATTTATTTTTTATTGTGCAGCGAATATTATTTGACAAGAGAAGTACGAATGACTGGAACAATCAATGGAGGCTATGATAATTGATTGTTAATAAATGGAGGTTTTGTCGGTTAATTGTTAATTAGTTATGCGTATGGCCTTGACAAAAAAAATCAAAAAATTGACTAAACCAATCAAACCGAACCAATTCGGGGCGGTTGGGTCAGTTTAACACAGATAATTGGTTTTTTTTTTTTAAACAAAACCATGGTAGGTCTGTTCAACCATGATTTGAAGTTTCAAACAGTTGGTTAACCGAACTAACCCAACCCGCTTGCTTGTTTACCTTTTTTGGGTTTTTAAGAAAAATAAAAATCAAAAGATAAGTTATAATCTCATAACTATATCTCAATTCCCTCAAATCTTGATGCTGCCAGTAAGTAATAGAATTGAGAATTTCCTTTCACAAGCTCATTATGTTATACTTAGCCTATTTTTCATACTCTGGCAGTCATGCTACATAATGCATTAAAAAAAGAAAAACAAAATTCTTAAATTTTCAGTTGATTTGTAGATATTAATCTAATTTTTATTCGTTGGTCAATAATTTTTGTAATATAAAATTATCTAGTTATTTTAGTTCTTGTAATCTAATTGAGCCCAAAACCTAGACAATATATATATATTTAAAAAAAAAATCAATTTGGACTAAAAGTCTAAATCGACTAATCTAACCGAATCAATTTGGTTTGGTTTCGAGTTGGAGTCGAAATTGATCCAAATCAAACCGTGCCCGTTGAGGTCTACATGTATGACCTGAAGAATCCTAACTATCTAGCTGTTTTGTACGATCGAAATATGAGGAGAGAGATAAATCTCAATTATCCTTTAATAACAACCAATTAGGGTTACATTTTACATATTCAAGAAATGAATTATTATCTTTTTCATATAAAAATAATATTGAATTATGACCCAAATTTTGATACTTCTGAAAGTATGATGGTTTCAATTTTCTTCAAACATTAACTTTGATTGAATTTTATGAGTAAATTAGGGTTGAGTTACTTAACATCTCACATGTAGTTATGGGTTTCAATTTTAAAAGTAAAGTTTTGAATTCTCAACTTGTTTAAATTGGTGAATTTGGCCCTCAAATGATCGAAATCATCAATATTGGCATTAAAATTGTGTACGACTATTATATGATTCAAAATTTAGAGGGCAAAATGTCAAATATCTTTACATTTATCTTTATTTCAACTGAAAGTTGCATGCAACTTTAAACTTTAAATTGGCGATTTTTCTCACATAGGGACCCAAATTCGAAAATTCAAATAGGTTGATGACCCAAAATCAAAAATTTGAAGATTGAGGATCACTAACTACATTACGTGAAAGGTCGGGGAGCTCATCCTAAATTACCCGAATTTTTTTCTTACCCAGTTTCGATAATAATAATTAATAAATATTCTATTAATGATCTTTAATTAAATAAAATTAATATTTAAGCATCTTTAGCAAACAAACAAAGGAGGGGTATTGAATATTACGCGTATTAGAAAGTATGCAACTAGAAACCTTATTATGTTTTAGGGCTTCAGCCACTTGTGTATGCTTCAGCTTCGCGGCTTAGGCCATAGTGCTTCGGCTTCAGCTTCAGAGTTTCAGCAACTTATATAGTGCTTAAGATGAACTGATGGATCACCCCTCTATTGTTGTTTCGTAGCAAGTGGCGCCTCGGTTCAGCCATGGAGCGCCTGCTTACGCATGGCTCTTTAGGTGAGGCATTGATTTTCCATTTTTACATATGATTTTGGTTTGATTTTTTATGACGCATAGTATGGGCCTTTTGTTTGGGCTTCTTCTTCAGCCTCGATTTTTAGGTGTGGGCTTCTTTTTGAGCCTCTATTTTGAGGCGTAACAGATGTAATTATGGAGGCCATTACTCCCGCACCATCTACATGCTAGCAGCGACTCAACCTTGTTTGAGCATAATCTAAAGATCGAGTACAACCCAAGTGAGTTTTGATCTTGATCGATCATAATCTCAACTCTCATCTAGCACAATATATCATCAAATCGTCAGTGAGATCGAATCTCGACCACATCGAAGAATATTTCATCTTATGAGTTGAGTGAAGTTGTACGAGTCTTGACCCGGTTCAAACATAGGTCCAAGTGAGTCTCATCCTGGTTAGAGCATATTTCCTTGCAAGGGCCAAGTTGAGACTTCAGGGTCCTAGGCCCAAAGCCACCTTGGCAAGGGCCTCAAAAATTTTGATGGGCTCAAGAAAAGGGTGAATATTTTTTATACCATTGATTTTACACAACACAACCGTGCAACTGGGAAGAAAATTGTTCAAGCGATTCTTGAATTCTCCTCTTCAACGTTTCGACTTCCTAGGGTTTCAATCCTATTCCTTTGTCCTCCAAAGTTTTTTCTCCAAAGGTTTCAAACAATGATTAATTTTTTTCTACATGAGGGTGATAAAACTGGTTTGTTGGAGTTATCTAGAGAAAAATTTTGATATATATACAGCAATGTTTTGAAATGAATCCGGATGTGAATTTAGAAAAAGACACTTTGATGAGTGTATAAACCCTGTAAATTGTAAATGAAGGATTGTTGCTGTTTAGCAGATACAGTTGGATATGGCGTGCGTCGTGTTGAACATAATTTGGACAAAATCACTTCTTCATGTGTTCCCAACATTTTCTTAATTAATTGATAATTGTAATTTTGATTGGATTAGGAAGTTTTTGTGTTGTTTTAGGCGGAATGCGTTTTGTCCCATTGTATTTTTATGCAATCGAGTTTATGTCCAAGAAGGCAAGAACACAAATGAAAGGGCTGTGGCTTAGAGCAGTTTTTAGCAAGGGGCGAATTCCTAGAATTCCTTGATATAATTAGGATTGATTGCTATCTTATACTCCCTCCATCCCATTTATATAGACTCAATTTCCTTATTTTCTTATCCCAATTATATATTTTTGTTTCTTTTTGAAGAATGATTTGTTTTGTTCGTTTACTAATATAACATTATTTCTTTACTACTTCCAACAATAATTTACTATTAGTTATTGATCATTAAACAAAGGTAAACTAGGAAAGTTTTTAACAAAAATTGCTTTTGCAATAACCATAAATAATGTTTCTTAATCCGTGTAAAAAACAAAACAAGCAGATAAATTGATTGTTTTTGTGATCAATTTCTAGAATTCCTTGATTTAATTATGTTGTAAATCGTCTGTAGCAATCTAGGATTGATTGTTATCGTATAATTGATTATTCTGTGGTCAATTCCTAGAATTCTTTATGTAAACTTAGGTTGCAAATAATTTGAAATTTTCTAAATCTTACTTTCTATTCTAAATGTTGTTTGGTTATCTCTTGTACGTTGATTGTTGAATTTCTTCACTTGGGGATATTTGGGAATCTAGGATATTTTTAATTTGAACCCACCAATCAGGTTCTATCATTCTTTGCTTAATCACGTCCACTAAAAAATTTGAATCTGGATATTCCAAGAGAGAATGGAATAAAAAGGTTGAACAATTGATTAAATCTCAAGAGGTGGCTTTGATAAGTTTTTTAGTGGCAGTACACAAAAACAAAATGAAGAATTGGTTACAGAATGAGAGTTTGATAAGAACGATATCAAGGATAATACAATTGAAGAACAACTTTGTTTGGTGAATGAAGAGATATCAAGGACGATATTATGAATGATAGAAACAAGAATGAAAGCGATAGTGATCCGATTTCACCTGATATTAGTGATCCATCTAATTGGCAAATTATGAATCAGATAAATTGCAATAAAAGGTTTGATAAGAGATAATGATGTAATTTTTCCAAAAGACGTAGAAAATTGACACTTCTCCTCTGCTCATTATGTTCAAATCATCCAATGGAGAGAAGCATGACAGAAAGTGGTTGTGATATATTAAAAAACTTTAAATAAAACATTTTGCTTTTGTTGTAAGCTATTCAAGAATGATGAAATCGGCACTCAATTGGCACATGATGGTGTGAATGATAGAAAAAAAATATTGGTGAAAAACTAAAAATGCATGAAGTGAGTTGTGATCACATCACTAACCTAAGTAAATGGAATGAAATGGAAATAAGATTTGAAAAGAGATTAACAATTGATAAAAGTGTACAAGAACAAATAAATAAATATAGAGAATATTCGAGACAAGTATTGTTGAGAATAATATCTGTGGTTAGAACTCTTGCAGAAAATAATTTAGCATTTTATGGAGATAATTAGAAGTTATAGCAAAAAAATAATGGTATTTTCTTAAACATAATTCAAATGATTGCTAAGTTTGATCCTATAATACAAGAGCATATTCGTCAAATTCAAAATAAAGAAATTCATTATCATTATCTAGGACACAAAATTTAGAATGAGTAATTTATGCTAGCGAGCGAGATCAAGAAAATAATCATTGAGAAACTCAAAGAATCCAAGTACTTTTCTGCCATACTTGATTGCACTCTAGATTTGAGTCTTGAAGAACAAATGTCTTGTATTGATATTTCAACAAATCCTTTGAAGGTAGAATAGTTCTTTTTAGGATTTTTATTGGTGGATGATACATCTGGAAATGTATTTTTGATGAATCGGTGAATGCGTTGAATATGTAGAACTTGATAATAGATACTATAAGGGGTCAAGGATATGATAATGGTGCTA
>CAIGRP010011018.1:0-10624 GCA_903798385.1 Fraxinus cuspidata | reverse complement strand
GTATCTATTGTCTCTGATAGAGATCCTCGGTTTACATCTTAATTTTGTCCTAGTTTGCAGGGAGCCATGGGTACTAAACTATATTTCAGTATAGCTTTTCATCCTCAGATGGATGGCCAGTCAGAGAGGACCATACAGACTCTTAAGGATATGTTGATGGCTTGTGTTTTAGAGTTCAAAGGTATCTGGGATACTCATTTGTCTTCGATGGAGTTTACTTACAATAACAGTTACCACTCCAATATAGAAATGGCTCCTTTTGAAACTTTATATGATAGAAAGTGCAAAATGCCAGTATGTTGGAATAAAGTAGGTGAAAGAAAGTTACTATGCCCTGAATTGGTTCAAGTGGCTTCAAAAAATGTGAAATTGATTAGAGAAAATTTAAAAATAGCACAAAACAGACAAAAAAGTTATGCAGATAGGCACAAGATGGTTACCCATCATTAGGTTACATGATCTTAACCGTATCACAGCATGTAATGTATAATTGGATACTCAAGTTTATTTAACAATTGGTCTAATATTTTGTTGGTGTGCACTTCGTCGATGGGTTGTTACAATTGATGTAATGTATGCATATAGACATGATGTTTTGAAGTAGAAGTACTCAGTCGAGTTTAATTTCATTTTGTTTTAGTTGTGGTGGTATTGGTAGAAATGGTGGTTCCCATAATATTTGGTATAGATATATATATGAGCTTTTTGTTGATTTTCAGGTTGATTTTGTCTAATTTACAGGGAAAACTTTGTCAAAATTTCTACAAAAATATTGTAGTCATAGAATAGTCAATAAGTCGTAGAACAATCTATGTGGCCTTGGTGGTGGGTACAGCATCTAGTTGGAATTCATCATCGACGCACGCCACATCTGGGACCGCTAGGATGACTCGAGACGGGGTCGTGTCACTGACGTTATAGTGTTTAAATACAAAAGCATGAAACAAAACCATATCTGATAGGAAACAAACTTTTAACCCAATTAGGGTACTAGATCCCTTATAAGAATGGTATAATTACGTAAAATCAATAAGCACAAAATCCTAACCAGTCAAGGAAAAAAAACTCCTAACCAAGGAATATTTCTCTATCAATTTCACAAAATAAATAAATAGATAAAGCTAAAAACTTCGATCAAACATGACAATAACTTATTGCTTATAAGTTAAATTGAGTTTATTGCTTCAAATATCACCGGACAATGTACATATACACCAGTAGAAATAGGAAATAAAGTACTGCTAGATTGTATACATAAGCTTCATTTAATTTCCATTCACCCTTGTGATTCTGAAGATCACTTGGTCTTGAAATATATAGTGCCTGTTTCCTGCTCAAAAAAAATCCGGTAAATGTTTTTTGAAATGTACTGGTGGCATGCTTCGTAATGCATTGAATAAACGTAAAAAAGAAGTTAAAAATCAAAGTCTATTGTACTGTCCAGAGGAATAAACAAAATAATCTTACACCAAAAAAAGGATTATTTGCTTCTGGCCCCCTATTTGCACCTGATCAGTTCTTGTACTTCATGGTTTCTTTCTCAAATCCAATTGTTGGGAATTGCTTCGCATACTCCTCCACGTCGTGGCGAAGTTTTGCAATCTCGGAGGCACTCGACTGCATTGCAGTCACGAAGTCCTTCAACTTTGTCCCTGGAGTAGCGAAAAAAGAAGCTTTAAACATGACAAATACTGGAAAAGAAATATTATTTGAAAGATTGAACGAGTTTATGGAGCGTTTGGTAACCAGGACTAGACAGCAACTTAAAGGGAAAAAAGAAGTTAAAACTTTATCAATGGTATTATCCACTACTTTGCATCAAATATGTACTCATAGATTATGATATGGTAATAAAAGTAAGCAAATAAAGCACCTTGAGCGTCAGCCTTAATTTTCACTGCCAACTTCACAGAAGCATCGAAAAACTCGGCAACCTTAACAAAATCCTCTTCAACAAATCCCCGAGAAGTAAGAGCCGGGGTTCCTGAGAAATACGAGTTCATCAAACTAGTTAGTTCGGGAAACTAGTTTTAGAGTGAAATCCCGACCAGTAAACAAGCGTCTTACCCATTCGGATGCCACCAGGAACCATTGCAGATACATCTCCAGGAACTGTATTCTTGTTTGCTGCAATGTGGACAGACTCCAACACCTTCTCAACCCTGGAACCATCAATACCCTGAAGAAACGAAAAACCAAAAAAATTTGCTTTTAGCTGTTCAAATTGACCCCAAAAAAAAAAAAATGTAAACTTTACCTTGTTTTTCAAATTGACTAGAACTAAGTGGTTCTCAGTTCCACCTGAAACGAGTTCATAGCCCTTCTCGACCAAAGTCTGTACAAACGGATTGATTTTAGCATTGGATATGAAAACATGTAAATAATGATTTTTGTAAATGATCATGCTACATGTACCGAATTTTTTTACCAAATCTTTTATGAGAGCCACATTGTCAGAAATTTTTAAATAAACACGGGCCTGCGCATTATATGAAAGGGGGTAATCCATTATGTACAAACCATTATATACAAATGGATTAACCCTTTCGAAAATTGTATAGTTTGAAATTGTAACTTCCAATAAAGTTTTTGCATAAGATCTTTCATTCACAAGTCTTAGTTCTCAGTAAATCGTACCTGGGCAAATTTTGAGCAGTTACTCATGACTTGCTCTTGGTAAGCTTTGTATTCTTGAGTCGTGGCCTGCAATTATATCGAGAAGGATAATATGAATTTCCTTCATTCGTTTAGATACCCTATATCGAATCCATGTTTGGCATCAATTAAAATCTAGATTTTAATATAAGTTAAACTCAATAATTAATTTTAACCACATACTTTATGGATCCCACAACTTTTCGACCATACATTTCATTAAATTCTATCAAAATCTATTAAAAAATTGATTTTAATTCCTACCAAATACGCGAGTTTAGAGCCTCGAACCTGTTTCAGTGCCACTGCTAAACCAGTAATAGTGTGATTGTGAGGGCCGCCTTGAAGTCCAGGAAAGACAGCTTGATTGATTTTATCTTCATAGTCGTACAATACCTTCAAAATTTACTTGATATTAGTTATCTTCCATTGAAGACAAAATTTAACTTTGCCAGCAACAGCATGAGAGGGAAGATGAAAATAGTAAAGATGAAAATTGGTTATGTCGAACCACCTCATTTAAAACTTAAGATTTTATAGACGAGACAATTTTATTTATTTAAACTTATTCTTCAGCGCGTCCCTTCACATGCAGACTAGGATTCATATTTTCATCCTAACATATGCACAATTTTCTTAAGTGAGTGACGGCAAGGGGCACAATTTTATTTATTTAAATTCAGTCTTCAACAGGTTATACAAGGATGAAACTTGAGTCTAGAACTCATTATAGAACTAACCTCTTTTCCTTGTTTATTGATCTCTTTTACTCCCTTCCTGAAAAAAATCATGGCACCACGAGGCCCACGAAGTGACTTGTGGGTCGTTGTCGTAACAACATCGGCATACTCAAATGGCGAAGGGATAACACCAGCTGCCACTAATCCACTAATGTGTGCCATATCTGCTAACATAACTGCTTTCTGCTTGTCACAAACCTGTCAATATTACATAAACATCACAAACACCTCGTCCGACTAAGATGCTTCGCAACATCATAATAAAGAATGGATCACATAAACCTAAAAGAATTTACCTTCCGAATGCGTGCATAGTCATAGAGACGCGAGTAAGCACTGGCACCAGCAACTATTAACTTCGGCCTAAACAGTGTAGCACTTTTCTCCATCTGGGTATGAGAATAGAAACTAAGATATGTAGAGAGTACAAAATTTTCACAATTTTTATAAAACTAAGCCTTTTCCTAAACATAGAGTCCATATATCCGTAGAACATCCGATTATGGAATTTGAATTTGCCTAAGATACGACGATTTAATATTTGATGAAACAACAGGAGAAGCAGAATTTACCTGATCATAGTCAATGTAGCCAGTACTTTCATTCAATCTGTAAGGCATAGTCTCAAAGAATATAGAGACTGCCGATATCTTCTTCGTGTCAGTCTGTACTCGTTGAAAAAACAGATTAGGCTACTATAAACTAACATAATTAGAACTAAACCGAACTTTTTTTTTTTCCGAGTTTGCTAAAAACCTGGTAAACTTTAAGCCACCACAAAGGATAAGGTATGAATTATATAGAATTTGGAGATGGTGGAAACTGTAAACACCTGATATCCATGTGAAAGATGCCCACCGTGAGGAAGATCGAGGGCCATAATTCTCTCGTGTGGTTTAAGTAATGCGGTGTAAACATGAAAATTTGCCGGAGATCCTGATAGAGGCTGCACATTCACTGCATCAAAACAATGGATGCACGATAAGGTCCCTTCATTTCCTTTCTATTGAGATAAAGCAGTTTAAGAAACATCTATCTGTTCACAAACTTGAACATATATCTCGGAGTTATCAATAAGGAAAATCACCTCCCCATTTTGCAGGATCCAACCGAAATGCTTCCAAAGCACGTTTTTGGCATAAAGTCTCCGCCATGTCAATGAACCTATAAGAAGCACATAAAATTAGTCCAAAATGGTTAAAATAAATCAATTAGGTGCATATATAGAGGTTTCAGCATACTCATTTCCTCCATAGTATCTAGCACCAGGGTATCCTTCACTGTATTTATTAGTCATAATTGAACCAACTGCTTGCATCACAGAGACAGAAGTAAAATTCTCCGAAGGAATAAGTTCCAGTCCCTAGATACAGATACAATATGAACCCAAATCAATATGCTAATACAGTCATGTTCTTAAGAAATTTTGTGCATAAAATTGATAGAATACAGTACTGTTGTGGAAGAGAATTGAAATAGATAGATAGTACCTTCCATTGTCGGGCTTTCTCGAGCTCGATAATGTCAGCAATCTCAGGATCAACAACTTCTAGTGGAGCATTCAGTTGCTTTGGCCACTGCAATTTGACACTTGAAAAGTTAACAATTTAAACGAAAATTTGAAGATTAAGACGTAAAAAATAATAATTTGAAAGGAACATTGAAAAGCTAAGCAAAACACATATTTACAGTAGTTCACCCTCGGTATCTAAGTTACATCAACTTGTTGCTACAAAAGAATACAATCCTCTACACACTCAAGACACACACAAAAAAGCGAAGAAAATCACCATTAAGGATTGAGACGAGCAATAATTACTTGAATGGAATTATGAAAGTCAATTACAAGCAAAGTAAAACAGTACGAGAGTTACGTCTACTTGTTGCTAAGGAAGAATACAAAGCCTTTCTCACGTCTTCTACACACTCGAATAAGCAACCTTTAAAAATCCTTAACAAATATGATAAGATTCCACACAATTCAACAATCACAACCCGAGAAACAAAACCAACTAAATATCGAACTAAAATACGAATTAAATAAAAATTTAGGCTTACCGAGACGCCATTTTTTTCCTTCTCATACACTGCTTCATTTGGCAAAGATGACTACCAACAAAAAAAAAAACCCAAATCAACACAAATTAAATTCTTTCAACAAAATATTCATAAAGAAAAAGATCAAGAAATAGAAAAGAAAATAGCACCATGTAGTAAAGAGAGCCGCCATTATAGAGACGCTTTGCGGGTTTATCAACGGTGGAGGAAAGCCGCCGGAGAGCCATTGCCAACGCCATTTTCTTCCTCTTTGAGTATTTCTCTATCCACGAAGGGACACACAACACACCCTCATTCTCTGTCTCTTGTTTTGAGTATGGCTTTTTTTGGGTGAGATTTTGGGTGGTAGGAAAAAATTCAACAATTTTTTTTTTATTTTTTTTTTCAGATTATCCACTGGAAATTTGTATAAGAAATTCACCAACGGCTAGTATTTGATATTATGGATCCCACTAACTGAAGGAGGGAAGATAACAGAATCTGTGCATGTTTGGCAAAATTAATTTTTAAGTTGTCAAATAATTTTTTTTATCCACACAATATAAAATGTTTAGACGTGGTTGATTTTTTATTTTATTTTATTTTTGAAAAAAGCTCAAATCTTACTTTAAATAAAAAAATAATTTACTTTTAAGCACAACAGCATATGCTTTAAATATGTTACAAGCAGACATGTAATTCTTCTATTTTATGATGAATAAAAATATAAAGTGACTATTTTTATTTTTTTCAAAAATGAAAATAAAAATAAATTAGAGGTAAACCTGTCAGGCTTGACTAAATTGGGTTTGATATAATTTTCAATCTCTTCTATAGTTTTTATTTTTTCCAAGTAACTTTGATTACTTAGTATACAGTATAGAAATATAAATCTTTAATTTTTAATCTTGTTTAACACACTGGTGATGTCAAAAAAGCTCTTCTAGAGAAGACCATGTTGATCTATTTGGTATAGATTCTTAAAAACACATTTTTCTGGTAATTCATTTTTAATTATGCATTCTTTCAATATATTTTTTTTTTGTACGTGGATCCGTAACTTTTCCTTACTTTTTAAAAACATATTTTCAAAATAATTAATTTTCACAAAATCTATTCTCAAAAAATTTACATTAAACAGATGGAGATTGTTGATAAAGTTTATGAAAAATGTTGGGATGAAAAAGATTACCTAATTCAAGATAGTATGCTAAATTGGATTGAATATGGTCCACTATGGGTTGTAAGATGCTGAATTTGTTTGTTTTCCCACCAAGAATGCCCAATCCATTGTCCCCATTTATTAGCCACAAATCAACTCATGCAGATATATAACCTGATAATCCACGTTTGGCCTATTTTCATTTTAAATTATTTTTCTAATGTGTCATTTTCTCCCGAAATTACAACGTTTACATTAGACCGAATGCTTAATCGTGTATCATGTTAGGCTAAGGTTAAAAAGTGAACTATAAGAGAATTTTAAAATAATTTTTGTTTATCCCAAAATCTGAACGTGTGACATGGCCAACAGATCCCGACTCCTCTCACATTTACATAGCTTCTATCTGCATACTTGGACAAAACATTAGAGCATGTGAGGCGGCTGTAAGCACACCAATGATCAAGTCAATTTACTTGTGAATATATATATTAGGGTGTGAAACGTGCTAAAGACGTAAACTATGGAAAGGGACTGGGATCCGAGAGTTCGTAGAGAGTAAAACGAGAGAGCAAAATTATAACTTGAGAATATAAAATTTTATTACCTTCAAATGGCACAATGTGTGAACTTTTTATAGTAGGAGATGATAAATACTAAATGTTGGATAAATAGACAGGTGGCCACATCTTAATGGCTGAGGCGCCTTGTCATAGACATCAATCTGTCAATCATAAGCTCAAATGCATTTAATGTTATGACCATTTGAAGCCCTAAGTCTAACATTTAAGGACTATATATACTTGACATCTTGATTTAGTAGAGTGGTTGCAGTAGTGAGTGATCATATCAATCAATAATGGAAGATCTTTATACGAAAGATCCCATACAACACATCTAACTGCCTCGCCTCATCCATGAGGTTCGGCCCTCATATGGAAGATCTTTCATTCAAATATTTTATAGAGTTTATTCAAAAGAGTAATATACTCATTGTTCTTTATTAGGATCGTTTCCATGTGATTCTCATAATAAAATTTTAACCAGGCATTTTTTTTTTTAATGAATGTTCATAACCTATAAGACATTTACACTCAATATAATTTTATGGTTTTACTCTCACATATCGTAAATTATATACGAGACTCAGGAAGAGAGCAACAAAATCTATTTTTCGACGGACCATCATGCTCGCATGAGATGGAATTGTTTGGAGCCTTAACAGCACAACATGAAACATAATTTACTAGAATTATTTTATACAAGTTTTGGAAGATGGTGTATTGAGGATATTGTCGGTCAAGATATCAATAACTAGATATAAGGACTTTCATTAATTGAAATTAGGGGAGTACCTATACTCTTTTTCCTTGACTAAAATTCTTTCCAATTGAATTTTCTTGACAATGTATTAATGATGCAGAATTTTATTACTCAAGTTTTTAATATTTAATAGTACTGTTTGCTTCTTACGTACGTTTAATATTTTTTTTCCCCACTAAATTTTAACCAAATTGATTTTAACAATGTAGTTATTTTGTAAATAGTTATTCAAGATGAGTGTTGTAAATAATAGATAATAACGAATGACTAGTTAGTGTTATCTAGAAGAATAAATGGCCAACTTACTCTAGAAGAGTGTATTATATTCATATTGTAATTCACATTGAAACTCTATACATAGAGGTCATTTTTAGAATAAAAAACACACTTGAGGTATGACCACCTCAAGTGATGATCCGATGAAATCCTAATATCATTGTATATATAATAAAACGGGTCCATACCGAATGAGCTTTGCCCCGCACCCCCATGGGGATCAGTGATGGGGCCTCTGCAACCACCACATATTTCATTTTCTCATAATTTTAGTTTTTCCACATATGTCGCACGGCAAGCTCTTTGAATCAGGCCAAACAGAACTCAGGTCACCATACTTTAACAGAAGCAATGCTTTATGTAATTTAGAACAAACCCCATGGTGAAAAATTTGTGTAATTGCAAAATGTATAACGATAAAGCTATAAAAAATTTCACGTGGTTCAAGAAGCAAACAAGTTAAGAGTAGTAATATAGAATCATGATAAGTGTAAATATTACACTTATTTTGGCCGTTAAAACATGAATTCTTAGAATAATTTTATGAACCAGATACTTAACTATTTTGTGTGTTTTTTTTATTATTATTTTAGAAGAAAACCTGATATTGGATGAGAACGGATGATAAGAGGCAATAATTGATCAAAAATGAATAAGTTGAGCATATTTTGAAAGTTGTGGACCAAGAAGTTACGTTTAAAAGTTGGAGGACCTCAATTGCAAAATTTAAGGACACAATTTGAATTAAAAGAGGAAACAAAGACCCAATCATAGAAGAAAAGTTTAATTCCAGCAATTTGAGATATCCTACTTGGACTTAAATTATGGTTCTCAATTCTTTTGAAACTCTATCTTAAACCTAATTTAAGTCTATAAATATGAATCTTTTATTACAAAATTATGGAAGGCTAGAAATACAATCTTGAGGCATAATTACACATTCAAATGCATTGAATCTTTAAGATTTGCATCTATATTTGGAATTTGAAGGTTGAAGAACATAATTGGCCAGGAGACATACAAGTTTGGAATAGGATATTGATGATCCATTGTTGGAAATTGGGTGCTGGAACAACAACCGATATGATTCTTTTCTTTCTTTTTTGGTTGTGAACCCGGTGATTTTTTCATCTTTTTATTATTTCATTTTTCAATTATATTTGGCTAAATAATTTGTTGTTAGGATGAACTATGTAGTTTAGGTTTAATATTTACTTAATTCCAAAAAATTCATACAACTTTATTTATTGTGTGTTTAATGCGTCAATTGCTTGATCACCAATTGATTGATTTAAGGATAGTACGGAAATCGAGAAGTAATGTATGATTCTAACTCGTGACATGGGTGTTATAAGAAATCAAGATATACTTTTATAGGTTATGCAATTATGATTGAATTCCTAATACTAAATTCTTTTACATGTGTATGAATTTACATAAAAATATAGTGAGTCTGAGCATGTGAAAATGATTAGTTTTACTCGAGAGAGGCGACTACATAAAATTCTTTAATACGATTGTTAATACAATTGAAAAAAGAGTTGAATGAATTTGGATTGATTAAATATTAAATAACCTAAGTGAAATCGAAATTCCTAACCACTTAATCACAATAGCTCTCCACAAATTAGGTAAGTTAGGTTATTTTAGTTTAGGTTATTATAATTTTGTTAAAACATAAACACTCGATTTGTTAAGTTCTATCACATCAATTTAAATTGGAGCTCAAATTGAAATAAAAATAGATAGTAAATATTTGTCTATGTAAGAACGATATTCAGATTTAAACATTCACTCTATTACTCGTCACGATCCGTACACTTGTAAAATTTAATGAACAAGTTTGATGCCGTTGCCATGTACTTTAGTTTTTATTATTAACTCTTAACTATTATTTAAATTTTTGTATTTTTTTTCTTTTTAAATTGATCTACTTGTTTTTCTTGGTTTTATTTACAAGGAACTAAATGAAACAATAGCTCAATAAAAATATGAGATGAAAAATCCAAAAATTGATGAAGACAACATGCCTATAGGGGAATTCTCCACCCTAATATGCTTTAAAAGAAAGGGACGTAATACCCTGTTGAAATTGATGAGAATGACTTGCCTTTGGGAATACTATGGAGACTTAAGATTTTCACGCACAAGATGTAAATGAAATTGATGGGGATGATTTTCCATTTGGATTACAATGGACATTACAGGAATAACTAGTAAAACACAATCCATATGAGCAAATATAAAATTCAAATTGGGAGCAACAATCAATTTTATATTGGCCGAAATGTCAAAATATTGAAAATCCCACCAATCCTCAACAAGAAAGGGAGCCTACTCAAGAAAATTTCCTTGTGCAACTACTTGAAATTTTGGATAGTACACCGGTCAATCAACTAGAGCAACCAACAGTGGCGGACCCAGGACTTCG
>CAIGRP010011017.1:0-23462 GCA_903798385.1 Fraxinus cuspidata | reverse complement strand
CAATCATCTTCACGATAGGTAATGGTCCAATATAATTCGATAAAATATTCCACTCGTTCAATCAATCTCTACTTCTCCTGGTTTCAAAATTTAAATTGACCTGTTCTTCTTCCATCTCTTAAAATTTGAAATTAGAGATTTCGATTTTTGGGAATGGTTGAAATGCAAGGAGATTGGAGATGGCGGCAGTAGAGGTTTTGATTTTGAACAATCCCTAATAACGTGAATGGTGAGGAAACTTGAAAGAGGAGAGAAATCAGTTTTCTTTTTCTCAAGAACTCGGTCGTGTCAATGATAAATGGGTTGGACGGGTTATCTAAAAAATCGGTAAAATATCAGGTTGTATGTACAACAATAAATTTGTGTGACTCAGACTGGACCTGAGTCCGGTTCGGTGACTTTCGGATTGAACTGGCTGGTCTGGGTTTTATAACATTGAATGGGTGAATAGGAGAAATTTTTGATCTGGTGAGTAATTCTGGAAGGAGATTGGTTTTTCTTTCTTTATGTTTGACATCAAAGTCGAAATTTGAAAACCATTCTGCCCACCTAAAGAGATGAGAATTTGGGATTTGTTTTTGTATAAATGAAAGCATTTTAGGAAATGCTGACATGTCCATTTTAACCAAAAATTTATGACCAATGAAGTAGAACGGGAATTTCTCGATTCCACTTTTGACTGCCAAAATTTCTTTGAAAGTGGACTGGTAATGTTTTTCTGCTTTTGAGCATGATCTACTTTTATATCCACAATTATTTTTTTTCCATCATTTTCCTCCAAGAAAATTGCTATAGATCACTTGCATAGTTTGCAAGATTCGTTTTCTGTAAGTGGGAATAGAGACAGCTGGGAGTCCTTGCACTTTATGCTTAATCTTCCGAACTACTTTTGTTTGTTCTGTAGACCATGGAGGTGCATCTTTTTTCAGCATGTTTTGCAACGGTTTGATGATGGGAGATAGATAATCAACAAAGTCTGCCGTATAGTTTACAATTCGAAGGAATTGTTGGACCTCATTTTGGAGTCTGCAAATTTTAGTAGTTCCTGACCAACATGTGGTTGTAGAAAATACTAGCATCTTTAATATGCATTCCCAAAAAATCAATTTCAGAAACTCCAATAACCATTTTCTTTTGAGAAAGCATGACTCCAAATTGCTTTGTTAAATATGTGAACTAAGACAATATCCGGAAATGAGAATCTGCATCTTTTGAGAACAAGAGAACATCATCAATTTAGATTAATGCTGACTCTATTATTGGTTGATAAATTCGTGTAATCGACTTTTGAAACAATGAAGGGGCCATCTTTAAACCAAATGGCATAACCGTCCATTGGTAGTGATGATTTGGTATGCAAAATCATGTCTTATGTCTCTATTTTGCTTTGATTCCAAGTTGCCAAAATCTTGTCCTTTTGATCGAACTTTGAGAATACATTTGCTTTGGATAAACGGGCAAATAATGCATTCCTGTTTGGAAAAGAAAATTTATCATCAGCAGGAAATTGATTAAGAGGTTTATAATCAATAACAAATCTATTTTTTCCACGAACTTGTTCACTTATTTTGTTGACATAAAAGATTTGACATGCCCATTGGGAAGTGGTTGGCTCAATGAGACCTTCAACTTGTAACTGGGCTAACTCTTTGGTGGCTAACTAGAGGTGTTTTGGACTCATTCCAATATGGATGGCCTTGGTAGGGTTGATATCTTCATTTTTTTGAAGGGTAAGGTTACGAAGAAGTCTGGGGTTTCCCATAAAGGATGACTGCATTTATTGAGGAAATATGTGTATGAGAAGTTGCACAACATTCTCGGATTAATAATATAACACCCGAACATTATCTAGGCTATGTTTTACGTTAATGCATTATTCTTTAATATTAAGATTTCGCAATTAATAATTGAAGTTAAAAATCATTTTTTTTTTATTTACTTAATGAGTAAAACCGTTTCTTGTTACTATTTAAGTCCCTATGAAAAAAATCGAATTTTGTTTAGTGACACTCGAATAGTCAAGGTTTCGGGTCGTCGCGGTTGGTATCAGAGCTAAGCGTTTTTTTTTTTAAATCGATTCTGTAGACTTAACATATATTTTCAAGATTTTGAACTTTATGAATTTTCTGTTATAAAAAAATTAATTATTCTTATTAATGGGCTCAACCATTTTGGGTAGAATATGTGTGTAGAATTTTGGTTTCTATTTGATATGGTATTAAGGTTTTTATTTGATATTATAAGTGCATTTTTGAATTGGTTTATTTAGTTGGGCTTTATTATCTAAATAGCCTAATACTATATAAAACCTTTAGTCCAAGAATTAGTTTTGAGTCCAATAATTGTGATTGAGTTTTTTTTTTTTTTTTAATATTTAAAATGAGAATTAAGTTGTTCTAAGTCACTAGCCACTATGCCATCCTCCATGACTTGACTTCCTTGAACTAGGTATGTGTGCACTTTAAGTATTCATGGCATCTCACTTATGAAAGCATGCCTATTACGCGAAATAGCAATCATGAATATCGTGACAAAATACGAATATTATTTACGATTTTATTTAGGTTTGGTATGCATAAAAGTCAATATCAATATGAAATTTTGAATGTTTTAAGTGTTTACTATTATACATCTGATATTATTGATAGAAGACCTCAATCTTAGATTTTATATTAATGTAGAAATCATGAGATATATAGATGGTAGCTATGTGATTTTAAATGCATGTTAAGTTTAGTAGGAATGACTCAACTAGAAATTAAGTTTGCAATACTGTAGAATCACATATTACACAAATAAGAATACTAATGAATTCACGTGCAATAATTCATCCCTTTATCAATACCTTTGTAAAAACAAGGGACAAATTGTGAATGGTTATTAATATGTTCTCTTAAAGTTCCAACTTCTGGTACAATAATTTATTCCTTTATCACTACCTTTGTATAAAACAAAGGAAAAAGTGGATAATTATTTGTACTTTCTCTTCAATTTTCAGTTATTAGTACTCCGCCTAAAAAAAGAAATCGAATTTTATTTAGTGATACTCAAATAGTGATTCGGGTCGTCATACCATTCCTTTCCCTCCTATCTGTATGCCTCTGCCTGAATGTGTGCTGTTTGGTTCATGGGAAGAGTTCTATTCTCATTCTTGCTCCCATTCTGTAATCTGAAGTTATAGTTTGATTGTCTTAATACGGAAAATGATCATTGTATTTTTTGGAAGTTAATAAACGTTTCTTCATTTTGATGTGCTGACCTGGGCCTTTTTATTTGTTTGAGTTGCATTCTGTTTTCAATGACATTAAGCTACCAGTGTCTTAGCTTTAGCAATTACTGTGGCATTAACTCTTCTGTCGGGCAAAATAGGAAATGCAATCTATAGTATGAGATGAAGGAAAAAATGAAATGAATAATTCTTTTGTCAGACAAGCAAAGAGGATATTGTTTAGGAACATTATTCAATGTCATTGGTGCAGTTGTCACTATCGCTGCTTTGAAGCTTGTCTGCCCATATTAAGTCGATATCTAATTATTGTGCACGTGCTTGTTTGTTAAAACTTATACAAGTTAAAAATATCATTATTCTGCAAAGCTTATTAGAGTCTACTTGGAATAGAATTTGCTGCTACCTTAGCATTGTGCAAGTGTGTAAGACAGCACCAAAAAGCATGGTTCTGTGAAGACTTGTTGAGTGTGTGACAAAATGCTCCTCCAGCAGATGCTTAGTGTATTTTGTGACCCAAGTGACCAATTACTAAAACATCTTGATCCTCCTTGGTAGATGTTGATCCTGATGTTAATTTGTTGATGTCGAAGGAGAAAATTTTCCATGAAGCTTATCACATGTTTCTGTTTAATTTGTTGAATATCCGACAAATTAAAAGTTCGGTATCTTCCATTAAGTAGTGAATCAAATAAGTTGAAATCATTATGCTGTGAAACTTACCCACCTAAACTGTGTATTTATTCTACGAATATTTGTCCTAATCCATGTAAAGAGATGTCGTATACATGTTGGTTTTTGCTACAATGATTTTCGAAAAGGTTTACTATAGCATAATTGTTGACTGTATTGGCAGGCATTATTCTATTCAGCTCTACTCTGTTCCCGTGAGATGCTTACTCCAGAGGAAGCATCAGCCGACCTTTTCAGGGCACTTAACAATCGTCTAGTAGCCATGTCGTTCCACATCAGGGAGTACTATTGGATTGATATGAAGAAATTAAATGAAATCTATCGTTATAAGACGGAGGAGTACTCCTTTGATGCAGTTAACAAGTTCAACATCTATCCTGATCAGATTCCTCCCTGGCTTGTGGAGTGGATGCCCCGCAGAGGAGGCTATCTTATTGGAAACCTACAACCAGCTCATATGGACTTCCGTTTTTTTTCACTTGGCAACCTTTGGGCTATAATAAGCAGTCTTTCAACCACAGATCAGTCACACGCAATACTAGATTTTATTGAAGCTAAATGGTCAGATCTAGTGGCTGGCATGCCACTGAAGATTTGTTACCCTGCTCTCGAGGGTGAGGAATGGCGAATTATTACAGGCAGTGATCCAAAGAACACGTAATGTTACTATATTAATGCTGTGGTGTTTTGTCATCCATTTTGCTATGTATATTGATACGTAATTATTGCTTTTGTATGCAGCCCTTGGTCTTACCACAATGGAGGCTCCTGGCCAACTTTGCTCTGGCAGGTTGGGTTTGTTTTTATAATTTTCAGTAAAGCAGTCATTAAATAACGCTCCCTCCAGTTGAAATTAAATATCAATAATTTAGTTGAGTTGAAAATGGATGGTAGTTGGTTATGATACCAGTGCAAAATCAAGATAATGCAGAAAATACTAGTTCAGCGAAAATAAGCCCTTAGTTTTGAAGGACACATGATAGTCTTTCTTTTATGTGTCCAGTCCCATTTCTCTCCTTGAATTTGAATCCTGCAGCCTGTGTTTTGTGTCATTGTCATATAGATTATTCATCTATAAAGTATATTTCAAGATTGTCCATTTCAATACCAATTTTTGTGTTCAGATAAGAACAACTTCTTTGTATGCTCCCATGACTGGATAGTTTAATCTGTGGAGAAGCTCAATGGGAAGATAGTTTAATCCAATTATTATACTGCCATGGCAATTGGCAATGTCAACTCATTGAATATACAAAAAAGTAACTTTAAGGAAGCTTCAATAAAGTAACTTTAAGGAAGCTAAAGCTATTGTGATGCCTGATATGGTTTTACTTGTGTGATTTTCAATTGATGCCATCTTGTCATTGTGGAATCATTGGTAATTATTTTCTTCTAATGCATAAATATGTGCTAATTTCAGCTGACTGTGGCGTGCATAAAGATGAAGAGACCGGAGATTGCTGAAAAAGCAATCAAGGTTGCCGAGAGACGTATAGCTACAGACAAGTGGCCTGAATATTATGACACCAAAGGAGCAAGATTCATTGGTAAACAGGCACGCCTATTTCAGACTTGGTCTATTGCAGGATATCTAGTGGCAAAACTACTCATCGCCAACCCTAATGCAGCTAACATGTTAGTTAACGTTGAGGATGCAGAGCTCATGAATGCCCTTTCTTTCGCTCTAACTGCTAATCCAAGGAGAAAGCGTTTGCGCAAAGCGCCAGAACAGTCTTTCATTATATGAATTCATACTGCTGATTTGAAATTCATCAAAAAAATGTCAGATCAGAAGTGGCAACACAGCTACTGCCATGTGACTGTAGTTTTAGTGGAGGTGGTTTTTGCGACTGCAGAACTCGGAGAAGAGAAAGAAGTCAATTGTGGGACATATGCAAAACTCCACTCTTGAATTATAGTTTGTCATAGTTTCGGCCATGGTTACAGATACCCTTTTCCCTGTTTCTTTATCTCTAAACTGGTATGTAAATTTGAGGAGTATTTCAAAGTGTGTTGAGTTGTGATATTCGTAGTGTATATAGGTGAATTTTAGTAGATAATTCTGGTATTGAATTAACTGTGTTCATGTGTACGAGTGTATCATCATAAGCACAGTTTACCAGCAGTAGCAGTTGGCTTATTTACTGTTCTTGTATCAAAGACTTTCAACATTATTAACATCATCTTCTTACATATTGGTATTTTGTATCCACCCGTGCGTATAATTTATTCAAGCCGTATTACTGATGATTATCTGTATAGCACGTTGGAGATTGTCATAGTCTCATACCTGATTATTGTAAAATAACACACTTAATCGAGGAACATGAGGTCGAATTTGTACGATCAGTAGGCATATTTCTGATCATTATGCCGAAGACCACATGTTGAACTACAGGACCTTATAACAAGGAAAATGAATTAAATTTTGTCCGCATTATTCTAACTTCTTGTTATAGCTAATAACATGATCTGAATTTGTTCTTCAAATAGGAAAAAAGGTACCTGTTTCTTGAGTTTTCTATTTAACAACAAAAATGAGTACTTGAATCTTTCTTATGGTTCACTCAATCAGCAAAACAGAGTCTATACCAGTGGACATGCTGAAAATGAAAGGATAATTTATGCCGAGTATCTTCTATTTTGTAACAATATATTCAATTCTTTGCATGCTCCCATATTTCTGAATACATGTACACTAATACTATATGCCATATATTTATATATATCTGTTACAACAAGGATATGAGAAAGCTCAAGTCAGGAGGAGAAATCTAACCTTTCTCTCAACACAGGTTTTTGCTAGAACATCTCAAATTCTATACCATCTCCGGTATCTTCGCATTCCGTTTGGCATTTGTTACTCTTATTTTGAGAGGCTTCAAGTCAGGAGGAGAAATATAACCTACATTTCTCTCAACACAGGTTTTTGCTAGAACATCTCAAATTCTATACCATCTCCGGTATCTTCGCATTCCGTTTGGCATTTGTTACTCTTATTTTGAGAGGTCGTGTCCGGGATAAGGTTTCCCAAATCGAAGACTCTAGGGAGCTCAGGAGGTGTTTCACATCGTATCAAAGCCCAGTTCAGGCCGTCAAAGAATGGATGTCGCTTAATCTCTGCTGCTCCCTTCTCGTAACCCAATCTATTCTCTGGTTCCTTCTTTAACAACCTCCTGATTAAATCTCGAGCATTAGAACTGACCATAGGGCTTCCAGGAAACTTGAGGCATTGGGATACCACATTTGATAGAGTATCCTCGTTGGTTGATCCTTTGAAGGGTGTCTTACCATATAAAATCTCGTAAAGAAAAATTCCAAAGGTCCACCAATCAACAGCACTCCCATGACCTTCCCCTTTGATGATCTCTGGAGCCAGGTATTCATGAGTTCCTACAAAGGAGTTGGACCGCGCACTGGTAGGCTCCACTACAAGCTGTGGTAGCGGGATGACCTGGGCAGCTAGTTCAGATTTTAGTTTACGGGTTTTTGCTGCAGCAGATAAAAACCCAGGTGTGAAACAGGAGACTTGCCAAGATGGATGGAGGCAGAAAGGCTCTATGCAGCTAGAATCTGAGCACGGACTAGACATCTTTTTTGGAGGCCCAACAACAGGTGAAGACGACTTGAGTAATGTAGGATTTACGGCACATCTAAGAGACAAGTCGAAATCTGAAAGCATGATGTGACCATCTTCTCTGATCATAATGTTTTCAGGCTTCAAGTCTCGGTATACAACTCCAAGCAAGTGAAGGTACTCTAACGCAAGAAGAACTTCCGCAATATAAAACCTATGCATATAAAGTATCACAAAAGATCAGACAATATGGTGAGCACATAGCATCGTTGCCAAAGAAGACAATCATAGTTAAAAAACCTTGCCTACGTCACAAAGAAAGCTGCCAATGAGTAATCTCAGAAGTCTGTTGCAAGCACGCCAAATTTGTTCAAGAAATGAAAAGAACGTCCAGCAAGGAAACACATAATGCACCTTTTGTGATCTACAAACTTTTAATTCAATACTATTGATGTGTTATTCTGTTAGTTTGGGATCTTGACTTAACAGGGTATAAGAATGTATTTTGGACTTCGGGAAGTTCATCCTTGCACCAAGTTCAAGTGTTCGACATTTAAAGATGGTACACGGGGGTCCCCTATCTTTACCTGCTTAGGTTTAATCCTGTTGGGCCCTTCAAGAACATTTACTAGAACATCTATTGAACCAATACAAGGTCTTGTTCTTAATATCATAAAGAATTTAGGCTATCATATGAAGCTATTATAAATTCTGGGCAGCGTCAAATTGAGATGCTATCAGTACTGCCTTGTTTGATGAGTTTATTGTCCTTTTTATGAATGAGTTTATTGTCCTTTCGGTTCATACTTTTTACGGGATATAGTTTCTGTTTGTTGCCTATTCACAGGTGATTATTATTGGTTGATAAATTCCAATAAAAATTAGGTTCCTCCCCCACAATCCATTGCTTAATTCAACTTATGCAAGACTGGACTCTCCTATTTATGTGAATCTTTCTATTCTACAGGAGGACAGGCCAATCCATAAAAATCAAATCAGACAGACACACAATGTGCTCAGATGCAACTTTGAGAACAAATCTACATACGAACCAAATTTCCATTAGACATTCATCAAGTATTTGTTCATGATTCAAAGGTACTAAGAAGAATCACAGCAAACTAACATATGAGTTGTCAACACAGCTTAAAACGTGTACCTGGCTGCTTGCTCAGGGAAACTTTTGGTAGGTTGCTTCTGCCGGAGCACATGCAGATCACCTCCAGGACAATATTCCATAACCAAACACGAGAACTTATTTGTCAGAAAATGGGCATAGAGTGTAGGAAGGAATGGGTGATCCAGCATTTCCAGTATCTCTTTTTCAGTTTGAGCCCTCAGCATCTTCTTTCTGCTAGCCAGACAATCATTATCCATAACTTTCACGGCAAAGAGGCAGTTTGTATCAACAAGCTCAGAAAGGTAAACACTGCCAATGTCTCCACCACCAAGCTTCCTCAGCAGCTTGAAATGCTTCAAAGACAAGCTTCCATGCTGCTTCTGAGCATAATGTATGGCTTCCCATCTCAAGTCTTTTGACATGTGAGGTCGATAGCCACTGCGACTAGACCCACTGAGATGGCTTTCCTCACTATAGCTTGTTGTACTACTGTACTCTCCAATGCTACTTTTTGAGCTTTGAGAGAGGTCCCCTTTTTCCCTTGATCTTGATCTTTCATCAGCTTTTGTCACTATACTTCTAGTTTTGACAAGGCCATGTGCAGTAGAACAGACTTCAAGACTTCCATTAGTACTTGATGCTGGTGATACTTTATCAGTTTCTTTATATCCATTTCTCAGGACAGAGTCAGGTGCCTGATTCACCAGTTTACTAGTTTGGCAACTGGGACTGCAGGAAACAGGATTTTGTTTTGACAACATCTTCTTCTTGACAAAGTTTTGGCTTCCTATATGCGGTTTGCTAAAACTTGTATTCGAAGGTTTAATGATCTTGCTTCCAGCATTAAACGTTGATGATGAAGATGTAGAATGCAGCTCAGCTTCCTGCTCCTTGAGCAGCCCACCTGACGCGATTGAATCCTCATCCGAGATGGGAACTATCTCATCCAACACCCGGAGTTTCTTGTCATGTACAGTGCCAATTGAAGAATATGGAGATTCCAACTTCCTATTTTGCTCTGCCTCAGATTTTGACACTTCAAGACAATGACTAGTTGAAAAAGGAACATTCTCATCCTTTGTTATCATTTTTGTTATTTTAGACTCCTGTATCAATGCATCTATTGAATGATCAGAAGACTGAGCATTTTTGTGAGATATTTCAGCCATGGATGAATGTCGAGATTGAGATGTCTTGTCTGAAATATTTGATGTGCTTCTTTCCGGTGTAAAGGATATCTCCACTACATTTCCTTTGCCTTCATCAAGGGGTTGACCAGATTCATTGGCCTCAATTACTACAGCCCTGTACAACCTCGTGACAGCTCCTTCTTCTAAGACCCTCGGAGAAGCTGATGGTTTTGACAATCGCTTCTTTACTGCAGCCATCTCTGATGCTTGTGAGATACATAATCCTCTTAAAGCCTGTTTCAGACTCACCGATTCCGAGATTCCAATACCTGATGCATGAGAAGGACTAACTCTCATCGGCCTTTTCATGGCACTTTTATGTAAAGAATCTCTAACACCTTGTTCAGATTGACATGCACCTCGACGAGAACTCCTAATGTCTATTGCCTCAAATAGTTTATTGATGTCATCCCCTATAGAATACTTCTTCAACGGCTTCCCTAATGTATCTTCATTGACATTAGAATTAGAACCCATTTCTTCTTCCAACTCCACAATTTCATTACTGCCAGAACCCATCATTTTTAAGTTTGGTTGCAGTAGCTGAATCTTCAATCAAACCATCTCAGATAATGCGCTGTGGATATAAAAAAGCCCAAAATCAGAAGACAAACGAACATCTTCTCAAAGCGTCCTTAACCATGCTGAACATTGAAATCCAGTCATGTAAAGATCCCTTGATGGCATTCAACATACAAGATCTGCTACAATCTCAAATTTACAGGAAATGAAATATGTACTCAGCCATTTTTACACTAAATGACCCCCTTTTCTTAGCTTTTTCATAACCGTTGACAGCTTGAAATTAATGTCAGCCACTTTGTACTAATTCAGTACAAAATAAAGTATGTTACAGTTGTTCTACAAAGAACTAACTGCCTTGTTGTCATAGAGAATAAAGGTTAATAATGCAGATGTTATGAAAAATTCAAATGCACTCAACCACCATATAAGCCCGTTATTCAAGTTAACAATTACCTCATTCCGTAGTATTTGGGAACACCTATCAGGGCCCGAAATTACAATTGAAACTTGAATAGAATTCAGTTTATCAAATTCTAGTTTCAAGGTCAGAACTCTATGACCCCATCCACAAGAGAGATACATTTCCGAAATTCGGAAATATTTTCTTCATATATTAATTTAATTTCCGCCCATCACTTCTCTAGATACTTAATTTCAAGAATTTAAAGAAAAATTCATGCTTAATAACAAAAACAAGTAGAATTCTCATGAGCTAACTATTGAGAACCCTGTAACACACAAAGGCCATAAAATAAAAGATTACAAAAAAAAAAAAAGATGGAAATTGGAAAAGGGGAAAAATTAGAAGTTCTCATTGGGATTGAATCTGAAAATTGTGAAACCCACTTTTTGGAATCAATGAAGACAACATAAAACAAAAATAAATCAAGAAATAGGCCACTTTTTATGTTGGTAGTATCAAAACAAGGCAAGAACCAAACATATAGGCGCAGCTAAACAAACCCAAACAATTACTGCTGTAAACACACACACATACACATGCCTGCATCCATAGAGAGAAAAAAAAAACAGAGAATCGAAGACAGTACCTTAGAAAGAATTCAGGGATCTTTCTGGAGGAGAAAAGGCGAAGGTTTCGTAAATTTCAAAAAGGCAATTAAAATTCGAACGACAGAAGTGATTGTTGGAAATAGTTAGTTTTTGAACAGATTTTTTTATCAACACGAGAAAGGGTGGGATTGGCGTAATGAAAAATTGAATAAAAGTAAAGTGAGAGAGAGGGAGAGAGGAGTGTAAACTGTAAAGTGGCAGAGACAGAAAGAGGGGAGAAAAATTGATGCAAATCACGAGAAGCACCACTGTTTCTTTTCCTCTATATGAAATTATGATTACGATGATGATGATGATGATGATGATCAAGAAGTATACTAAATTGGCGGAAAACAAATGAGAAAAAAGGAGCCCATTTTTCATTTCATAATCCAACTCCGTATATAGCTACGAGCTTCTATACAGACTGAGTAAGCCATAGCTGGAGCAAAGATGCAACGCTCACATAGTAAAATTGCATAACAACGTTAAATATAATATTCATATGACAATTTTATACTTTTCGTTTTTCAATTTTTACGAAATATAACAAATTTATCCACAATATTTTTAACTTAAAACATTCCCAACCTTGCAATTATATTATAAAACTCATCATTCTCTCCATTTCGACAATTAAATGACGAATTTGCCCTCGTATTCGAGTAAACAAAAATAAAAGAAGCAATAAAACAACAAAGAATAAGGAAAAATTGAAGAGATTTTGTTACGAGAATCCTAAAATCTTTTTAAAACAGACGGTAGAGGGATGACAAGCAACCCATTGCAAGTAGGGGTGGACCCATAAATGAAGTTTAATGGGGGTGAAATCAAAAAGCTTTCAAAAAAATCTGAAAACTTAAAAAAACTTGGACAAAAAAATAAAAAAATCTGAAAATTTAAAGAAAAAACGGGAAATTTGAAATTTGAGTGGGGGCCGCCGTAGGTCCGCCCCTGATTGCAAGTAGTGATTCTGCTGCGATGGGATGTGGGGTGGGTTTAGAGAAAAATATATATTTTATTTTATTATGTTTCTGAATTAATTTTTTTAAGTTGGTGACGTCGTCGCTGTTTGTGTGGTTGCATTTAAAATGTGGTGTTTGGTCGTCGATGTGGAGAGGGTGGAGTATGGGATGGAGGTTCAAGTGGGATAGTGAGGTTGGCTTGGTAAGATGAAACGTTTACTTAATTTTTAAAAAAATTTTTTAGGTTAATATTATTAAGTTGTTTTAAGTAGGATTTATTTGTACTATTTGAAAAGTCGTAGAATTTCTTTGCAATTTTTCCTTTTTTTTTGTTATTTTATTGCTTTCTTTTGTTTTTGTTTTTCAAAGAGGATGACATATCCATTATATAACAATCAAAAATGAGGGAGCGACGAGTTTTGTTACTTAATTGAAATGTTGTGGATCTGTTATGCTAAGCCCATATTTGATAATCATTATTTCAAAATTCTTTTTTGTACATACTCATTTTCAATCATATATTTACACAATAAAATATTTTGCACATAAATTAAAAAAAAAATCCTACATTTTAATCACATATTCTCTAAAAATTCACTTTTTAAAATATTATTTTTACCAAGTAATGGCCATCAAACAAGCTAATAAAAGTTACAAATTGGTTACGTTTTACAAAAAATGGTGATGAAAAGTGCAAATTCTCCTATTCAGAATGGATTCAAGCAAGGGGATGAATTTCATGAATATGGGTGAATTTTATCATGGAATCATACTACATGGCCAGGCTCATGACAATAAAGTATTTTCAAATTACACTTGGCAATTTTTCATTAGAGAATGAAAAAAAAAAATCATAAAAACACTTAATTATGGGCTGTCACATCAGTCTGTTTTTTTTTTCCCTGTTCGTTCAACATTAGCGTTTATCATGTCTAATTTCCATATGAAAGTTGAAGTCATTGTTTGTCGTGGTAGAACCATGTGGGTTGGGCGACCGCCCTATAAACGTTTTACAAGCCTTTGTTTGATACACATTATTTTCAAAATTCATTTTTCTCTCTCTTCTTTTCAACAACATATTCTTCAATAAAATAATATTAAACATAAATTCAAAAAATTTCTTTATTTTTTAACTACACATTTTTTTATCAATCTACTATTCTAAAATGCATTTAAGAAATAATGTGTATCAAACAAGTTAAAAATTTTAATTTTTTTTAGTATATATAATCTATATGTATATTTCGTCCCTTCAACTTTTTTGGTTCACCATTGTGAGAAATTCAGGCTCTGGACTATTTGGATGATTTTCGAAATGAAGAAAATCTTTTGGAACATTTTTATCCTTTCAAACTATCATCATCATATGAGTGTCACGTGATCACTTAACGTTCAAATAAACATATTGTGTTAATTGGAACATGAGTACCACATTTTAAAGGTTGAAAACATGAATTTAACAAATGTTCAAAGACATGGTTGTCACAATAAAAATCTCAACCTACGATAGCAAGAGGAATATGACAAAGGGAGCCAATGAACCGCAGCCTTTCATAGAAGACTTGCTAAGCAGATGAAAGGTTCAAGATCCCTTATGGAATTTACCCCTTTTTATATTGTCTAATGGATCAAATAACATCTCTATTAATAGCACGGATTGAAAAGATCTATTTCCTAAAATTCCCTTTTCGTGCTATAAAATGATATCATTCGTTAGGTTTTTCAATCTTTTAGTTTCTAAATACGTGTGACTATCGATAATCTTCAACAAATCTCTTCACCATTGATGAGAAGGATAGCATATTCCGTTATGTTTTTGACAAAGAAATTACAGAGGTTACAAATATATCAATCAACATAAATGATCAAATAAAATTTGTTTCCAAAATTGTAAATCACATCACGTGACACTTTAAATACGACAATTTTAGAAATCATGGTATTAATATTTAGTCCTTGTTTGAGACCCATTTTTGTAAGAAAATATATTTTGAAAAAATATTTTTTTGGTGAAGGTGTAATTTGAAAAAAAGTAAAGAATTTCGATTTACGTGTAATATTATTTTACGAAAGAATTGTGGTTTAAAATGAGTTTTTGAGAAAATTGGGCCAAATACAAGCTTAATATGTCGTGAAACTGTAAAGTAGTTGTGAACATCATTCAAATAATATTAATAAACCATCCACCGTTATGATAAAAGCATCTTACTTCGAAAATGATATTATGCATTTACAATTTTCTTATTTTTCTTTAAACGAAAACTATACGTTATTTAATTTCTCATGCATATAAATTTTAATTGCTCGATTTACAATATACTATAAATTGTTCTAAACCTTTATACATATTATGTTTTGTAAATTTTCATTAATTGTTTATGTGATATGACAACACAGAAATTGAGAATAAGACATCTTTCTTTAAAATGTAAACCTGACAATTTTTTTTGGAATTAGAAGAGACCAAGAGTGAGCGACACAATTTCTTGGAACAGTGACAACGTTGTTTGATATGTGTAGTTTGTGTTATTTTATTTTGTAGTATTGAAATATCTCGGTATGATATTAACATATGTATAAATAAAATCAACATAATTTCTAATTCGAGTCTTGGTTCCTGTTTGGTACAATTTAAAAATTAAATTAAGATTTAAGTCAACAATTAATTTTAATTGCACATTTTTGTGACCCGTAACTTTTTAATCTCACATTCCATCAAATTTTATCAAACGTTATTCAAAAAATTATTTTTATCTAAACCAAACAGGTTTGATGTCACAACCTGGCTAGTACAGTTAGGTACGAAGAGACGTATTAAAGATTTTTTTTTATAGAAATTTATTTATCACCTTTAATGTTAAACCTAAAATTTCTCAATTAGCAATAGCTATAAAGAGTTTATTAAAGAACTAATGAAAAATGTTGAAGGAGCAAATTTTATAGAAATATGGATTGGTAAATAACAGACATTTTTGTAGCATAAGTCAACATTATATTTGGATGGAGGTTTTTGTAATTTCTGAAAGGGAGATTGCCTCTAATATAACCACTTACCTTGTCATTTTGCTTAAAATGATTGTTACAACCTTTTTTTGTAGACTTTTTGCCTAACACGGCTTTTTATATGGAAAAATATCTCGAGCCTTCTTAGAAAGAAGTGTTGTGAAACTAAATCTATTTCTATGCACTTAGGACATTGTTTTTTGTTACGCTTTTGCTTACGTGACAGGTCGTGTAGTTGTCACTTAAGCAATACATCATACATGCATTTTCTCTTTTCGAGGCGAATATATTTGAGTTTGTCGCCTCCCCTACTTTTTTATTCGAGGTCGTGAAGCCACGTGCCATCGCCTCGCTGATCTATATTTTCCAGGCATTAAGAGCACATACAACTCCTTGTCGATGTCCATCCCCAATATGGCATAACCACGCTAAACTTGTCACATCTCCACTTGGAAGTGAATAGAATAGACTGAATCCTAGTAATACGAAATGGGCCTCTTAAGTCCAAGACGATTATCGTGTGCAAATTGCATTATGACACCTTGAACAATATAAGATATAATTGATGTCACATTTGTAGTAGCGGCTTATCAAGTCGTGAATATCCCACCTAGAACAAGGTGTTGAATGTCACATACCTATGATGACTATAAATGTGACATCATTTAGTTTGACGTGTGAGCATGTCAAGCATTCGAAAAACCTCAGCTAGTCTTTGACTATAAATAGTCACCCATTGCCTCATTTTGAAGGTAATTGATATTTGGTAATTCTCATTTTAGAAGTATAAGCTTGACTCCCACATTCTTCTTTTTTCATGTTTCCCCCACATCAAATTTACCATCTAATACTTTAGTTGAGTGTCGAAGTGCATATGATATGACCTCCTCCCTTTATCCTTTGAAGCCGTGGTCTAGCTTCTTACATGTATGTTCAAGTGTATATGCAACTTACACATGGAGGAGAGAGGAGTTGAAATCTGTTAATGTCTGAGTTCCATCAAAATTTGGAGGTCAATGGCTTCTTAATTCTAATGATACAATTAAATGCGGATTATATATATATATATATATATATATATATATATATATATATATATTTCTTTTTGTTGTTTTTGAGAAATATTAAGCCTCTATTTTTTGTGTGAGTTTATGTATTTTGGACATAAATGCTTTATGCTGAGATATTACATCAAATTTACCATCTAATACTTTAGTTGAGTGTCGAAGTGCATATGATATGACCTCCTCCCTTTATCCTTTGAAGCCGTGGTTATATATATATATATATATATATATATATATATATATATATATATATTACTTTTTGTTGTTTTTGAGAAATATTAAGCCTCGATGTTTTGTGCGACTTTATGAATTTTGGACATAAATGCTTTATGCTGAGATATAATTCGTAATATATAATCTAAATCATTTTTTCATCGTTAGTGAATTAAATTTGTACACTATTCTAAATACGATAGTGTTGTTCAATTTACACTTAGACGAGTAACATACTTTTGACTACTAAAATTGTGAAATTCAATTTAGTATAAGAGCTGCTATATAATGAAACCGTACGGTTCATGTTTTATACAGCAGTGAACAAACATAACTAGTATTTTTTTTCCCAAATGCCTAATCCCAGTTCAAGAATGTTGAATTTGATGGTAGAAAACTACACCAAAACAATGCTTTACCCTAAATGTCCAATCAACTGTTGCGCGTCAACACATTTTGGGAAGAACCAGCTAACTGATAGAATTGAAGAAATGACTTACAATTTCTTACTTTATGGTTAAAAAAATAAAATTTTTGTCAAGACATCAACCTGATTATAGTGTAGATTGGATTCCATGTTACAATTCATCTTGCAACCTCATTTAGTGTCATTTATGTCAAATTAGCTCGTAGGCAGTACTATACCATTCATTTTATAACCTCATTTAGTGCCATTTATGTCAAATTTCATTTCACATTTGCACTAACTCGATCATTTTTTTTTATAGAAACGCGTTGGACGAAAAGCGAAGTGCTTAAAAAATCGCGTTCTACAACCTTCTTAATAACTAAGTTCATGATGATATTGCTACTCTAGGGCATGTTATACGCAAGAAAGCACTCAAACATTAATAAACTTAAAGTTCTAGTGCATTACAAGAATTTAGAGATGATATCTAAGTATCGGATCTTCAACTAACCTTACACGAACATGCACTTGTTTCATTTGTACCAACTACCAAAGTCATCAAAACCAATCGATTAGATTATTTTGTTTTCTAATCGAAAGTTTTGTGTACCATGTAGGTATCGCATGTATGTTATATGTCATTTTGCTATCACGTTACCTAGACTTTCCTCATCACCCCATATGCATACTAATCACCACTAGTCATTAATACGAAAGGCTTAGAGGTCCTTAACACACATAAGATCCCCTAAAATAATTATAATTCAAATAAAGAAAACTTTGGAATAGTCATATGCAAACGCAAATGGATGTCTAAAATCCAAATGATGTGAAAAGGTAGAATGCATTATTTTATTGAAAATATCAAATGTTGGAGGCCAATTTACTTTAACTTTTTCACAACAAATGCATGTTTTGGGGGGAAAAGTTAATTGGTTAGATAGAATTTGAAGCATCCCTATTCCTTTAATGCCGGATCATAAAGAAGAAAATAATACATTTTGCCTCGATTGTATCTAAACCCCCACTCCCCCACCCCCAAAGTAGCGAATCCCCTGATTTTGGTTTGCTAGATCCTTCCGATGTTAGAAGTTTCTGAGTCATTATCGCATATTTCGATTGATTCGATAAGATGTTTATCATTAATTTATTTTCGTCCAATTCAATATGCAAAACGTGTTCTCGTTGATTTAATTTAAATGAATAATCTTAATATCAAAATATAATGAAAAAAGGGGCTTAGCATTAATAATTTCAACAATATTGATGGGAATTACTTTTTCAACTTTTAACAAGAAGTATTTACCAAAAAGAAAAGTAAAAGGCTCCTTCCCATTCATTGCTCTTAATAGTAATTCATGTGAACTTCCTTAACGTGCCAAACACTGATGATGGGCCCATAGTCAACTCTACCCATGCAAAAGATAAGCATTTGGAAATTTGACTATGAATTAAAAAAGTAACTTTTAGTTGGACAATGACTAAGGGACAACATTTAAAATTACAACTGTGTATCGTAGCATTAACATTAAATGGTTAAACTATGTTTAAATGAGAACACATGCATGCACGTATTAAAATATGTTTACCGCACCCACAAGCACATTTATTAAAAAAGTAGACATATATTCAAAGGGATTTTTGTAGATTTAGGAGTGAAAATTAGGGAAGCAGACATTAATTACAAGTATTGCAGCCTCAACTTTTTATGAGACCTACTTTAGCAACTATTAATTGATTTTATAGACACGTCACCTAAATTAGAGTAAGGCTTTAGTTCCTCAATACTTGAAATAGAATACGTTACACATTACTCGATATAAATTCTGAAATAACGTATGATGTTTTAGTTAATATATATGAACGGCAGTCTAAAAGCTAAGACTTCTAAATTATTGAACAGTTGAGATGTCGTGTCACTTTAGTCTCATTACATCAATTACAATTAGTAAAGAGCGAAACAATATTGCAAAGTGATGTCACTTATAGTATATGTTCACACGTCAGAAATAAATTATAAAAGGAAGAGGACGTTAAGTCCTATCCTAGGAATTACATAACAAGAAAGTAACGACATATGATATGTCACTTTTGGTGTACTCGATGTTATAGATTTAATTCTGCAAGTGGATGGATCATAACGAGAAGTATAATGATGAGGGCAAATTGTCCTACGAAGATTGGTTATCAATTTGACTTTAATTGCAATCTTAACACACACAACTAAGTTGATTATTTTAAATATGGATTGTCTAAATTATTAACTAAATATCTAAATTGCAAACGCGTGAAGATTTGTAGAATAAAAATCAATCACATTTAAGCATTAGGATTTACGAATTTAACATTGTGATACATGAATTAATTATCAACTAATTCCGTTCTTTCCATTTCTTACCCTAGGTTGAAAATCAATAATCCTAAATTAATATTAGTCTCTCTCAAGTTCAATCAATTCTATACCTATATATGAACTTAATTATCTCTAAATTCTGAATATATTAACATGCATTAAATAAAAAAAATATCTTTATATAGCGATTTTACAAGGCATATATCTTCTATAAATTATTAGGATCCTACGTAATTTATTTGTGCTAATTTAAACTGAATCTTTTGAAAGCAATATAAATCACAAGAATGTTTTAATGATGATAAAGAATCAAAAAGGAATAAAGAGAATAATAAATACTCACCCCAGAAAGCAAGAATTAAAAAAAAAAAAAAACGAGCAACTTCAAATGAATTCAAAACACAAGGTTTCATCGTTAATCCTAGCAATAAAGTATTTAGATGGAAATGATTGAGAGCGAAGAATACAAAGTTTTAGATGAATACATAACCTGGATGAATAGATGTTATAGACACAACCCATTTAAATCTATATCTTCAATGATCTTGAATTGTACCGTCTTCTTATTCAATTTTATCGGGACATGAATGATTTCTAGTTCTAAGGACTTGTATCTCGATATATTGGATGTTACGACGTTTAGAGAATACTACGTCGATCTTCTAATTTATATAGACCTCTGAAAGTCTCAAAATAGTGTCTTTACGGTATTTATTGCATCCCAAAACAGTATTTATTACTAGTTAAAAAAGAACATGTTTCTGCTGAGGACCTGAAGTTGCACCATTATAAAATCTATCACACGAATATAATATCTTGAGTATTTAGTTTTTGTTGTTGATTTGCTTAAGAGGTGTAAAACAACTTAAACTAGGTGCAGCCTGTATATATCATATATTTTATTTGAAATAAATAAATTAGGATAGTTGTCGAAGTGGTAAAAGGTGTGGAATTTATGTGAGAGATTAACGATTCAAACCACACTAGTTCTACAAATCGCTTGTTATTGTTGAATAAGTAATTTAATTGTTGCAAGTTGAGGGTGATTGTCCAAAAATGTTGTAGCAGTTTAATGACAATTTTACTTTAGGACATCACGTTGTCAAGCGTCTTTATTGTTTGTAAATTTTCCGACTTTCTACAATTTATTGTTCGAAAAAGGTGTCTACAACTAATTTTTACTCAACATAGCATGTGCTTTAGGTGGCTCATGTCGGATCACCTATAAGCTGTCGTCTAGACGACGGACTCCTTTAACGGCTTTGATTACGTCTTTATCTTGAAAAAGGAACTTGAAAGAAGAAGGAAATTAGAAGGTAAATGGTTCTTTCTCTTAAATGTGATTGTGTCTTTATCTTGAAAAGGAACTTGAAAGAAGAAGGAAATTAGAAGGTAAATGGTACTTTCTCCTTAAATGATAGTCATGACTACCAAGCACCAACTACTAACTGTCCCATTTACAAAAATTTTAGGCATGCCATCGATCCCACCTCTGGTAACAAGGTACTTGTTCAACTGCATGGTACTTACTACATGTCCTTAAAATGGGAGATAATTAATGAATCAAAGAACTTTAGTTTAGACTGCTATTTTTGTCTAAAGTAAATCTACTTGATGAATTAGAATATTTTCAATGCATTATTCTACACGTTGGGTAAATAAAAGACTTTTAGTCCACGTGACATTGAAGTGTAATAAAATTACTCTCCAGTGCATTTTATGGATTGCTATTTATGTGACTTATAAAGAAAATCATGGCTAAATCTTGATAAGAAAATACAATTTTAGAAAGTAAATATTAATTTTGCAGAGTTGTTCCATCTAGAATGGACCTTTGAATCTAGACGAATTTCTATACAATGTCTACTTTTGATAGAGTTCGAAGAGATTTTTTAAACGCTGTCCATTTTTGTTTGTATCAAACTTTAAAATGAGAATAATGCTATCGAGTACTAGTGGTGCTAGAATACTAATTTATATGGTTACACTATATACGTTCAATTAAATAAATTACATTGCTTTACATTTAAATGAGAATAATGTTATTTAACCCACATTGAGATTATAACCCCATTTTATGTGGCATTAATGTGACATTAAATGATAAATTAAATTAAATGAGTCATTTAATTATAAATTTCATTTAACATATCACATAATACCATATAGACAGTGATTGTAATTTTAGCGGAGCTAAATATCATTATTTTTTAAATGAATCTATTATTTAATGGTATGCAATTGTCATCTAAACGAGCTGTTTAACATCAGTGATGATGAATAACACTACCCTTAAAATAATCCACGATTGCATTGAAATACCGAAATAGAGATACTCTTAGATCCATTCATTCCATATTTCATATATTTTGATTTCTGGAAAAAGAGAGAGACAAACCCTTGCATTTAAGAGAGAGAATCATTATCTTGTGTTTTGGGAATATGATTCTTATTCTAGGCAAACTACCCCATTATAGAAATTTAAAAAAAAATTGTATCTCGGGCCCAATGTACCCAATTTTTCCACTTAATCCTCAGTCCAATAACCGGCCCAATTCATTTCCCTCCTCCAAACCACCCCACCCCACCCAACCTAACCCAAACCCAACCCAATGTCTCTTCAAAATCCGCAAGCACACACGCACACAGACTCACTAGTCGCAATCTCCTCCCCAAAACTGTAGAGTGAAGCCATTGTAAGGTTTAGCCATAAGCCATGGAACAAAAACCTATGGAGCCATGGGTGGACGACATAGCCGACGATTTACAAAGCATGAGCTTCAACTCCACCACCACAACCACCGCCACAGACATCCACCGCTCCACCAGTTCTGGCTCTGAAACCACCACTTGGACCTCCTCCTCCGCCCACCACTTCTACCCTCCCTCTACCGCCGTCAAACCTTACTCCTCCACCACTCCATCCGGTGACCCATGCTGGGACTCCATACGCCGCTTCCACTGCCTATCCCTCTCCGATCTTCGCTTTCTCCACCGCCTCGGCTCTGGCGATATCGGATCCGTCTACTTAGCCAAACTCAAGTCACCGTCCTCAGAAGAGCAGCCTAAATCCTCCCCGGTGGCTCTCTTCGCGGCTAAGGTAATGGACAAGAAGGAACTCGCGAGCCGTAATAAAGAAGGTAGAGCGAGGACAGAAAAGGAAATTCTCGAAATGCTCGACCATCCATTTCTGCCCACACTTTACGCCTCGATTGACTCTCCGAAATGGTCGTGCCTCTTGACGGAGTTTTGCCCCGGTGGCGACCTCCACGTCCTCCGCCAAGCTCAGCCGTGTAAACGCTTCCCGGAATCCTCCGTCCGGTACGCATTTTACCCTTTTGTAATAACACATTTTTTTGTAATCGAGTTATTATATTCTCTCTTGCACTTGCATGCACAAACTAATAACCATTCTGTAGATTCTATGATGCCATTAATCATATGCTCTAATTACATTAAAAAATTAAAAGTGAATCAATATTCATCTTTTTTGCTAAGCTTTATTTGATTAAAAAAAAAAATAACCTCAAGTTTTTTGGATTTTGGAAATGATGGTTAAATTGAAAGTGACGAGAGAGGTGGGCCATATCGGGGAGTATGGTCCACCACCTGGCGGAGGAGCTGGTGGTGGGGCCCAAGCTATTTCGTCAGTCTTCTCTGTTCAGTTCTGATGTACAGAACTGAAATCTGCTGTAGACTGAGATATACTGTAGCATTGCTCATATGTGCGTGAGGGTGAAAACTGAAAAGTTATAATTCGAAAGGACGAAAAAGCTATTGATTCATCAGTGATGAGAAATCATGATCACACGTGATCAGGTCCACGTAAACCCCACGAGTTTTTAATTCCCGGAACTACTTTTGTTGACTACTCAATTCATCTCTAGTAACCAATAGAACGTTAGGTTGGAATGACATTAAAGACATGTTTGATCTAAATTTTTTTACGTTAAATTTTTTGGAGTATGCGTGATTAAAAATTAAGGAAAAAACATGAATTCATGTGCAAATTATTTTATTGGAAAAACGTTTGCATGTATGCTCTGGTCGAGGTTACTATTCAATCCAAAA
>CAIGRP010011013.1:0-57982 GCA_903798385.1 Fraxinus cuspidata | reverse complement strand
TTCTAAAAACATGTCTAGTCAGGGATTGAGCTAATTGGTAAGGTGAGAGCTTTAAACCCGATTTCTGATGGTTCATCCCCCACACAAGCATCGCTCATTGTCATTATTTTATGTGGCACTTGATTCTTGATTTTGTTTAGAGTTGTGCTATTCATCTAGACGCGATCAACATGAGTTTGGTTGCAATTGAGTGGCATTAAGTGATATATCACTTAAAATGTAGGGATAGAAATCTTATTTATGATGACAAGTTAATGAATGTCGACACTGAATTGCCACGTAATGAGTCTAAATAAATAGTATTACTCGTTGTTTATATGTACCGTATTAGCTACTTGAACATTACAATGGACTAGTCTATTTGTGTTGCTCGTCATATTATCGTAGAGGTCTTGGCTTCAAGACAAATTAAAGTCTTTTCATAAGTAATCATGTTAAAGTGCCATAATTTTTTACATAATGTCATATGGTATTTAATCATTGGACTGTTTTAAATACAGTCAACTTCTTTATCAAATCATATACTGCCACCTTAGATTATATCACTGCATTTGTTACATTTCTTCTGACAAAGTGACTGCCTCTCGTCTTCTCTCCTCTATTGTCGAAACACACACGCACTCACTCACTCTCTCAAGCACCCACGAAGAATAAGGCAATGGTGGTAACAATATCATGGAGGAAGAAGATGAAGGAAGTAATGGTTAATCTCAAACCCACCCAAGTTAGCTGCCCCTCTCTCTCGCTCTATTGCTCACCCACAGACCACACAACTCACTGCTGAGAAAGATGGATATATAGAGCCTTTGTTTAGCCTCCAGTTTAATTAGATTTTGGAAAAAATGTATTTTTGAATAATAAGTTTTTTAAATATGTGTGGTTAAAAAAAAATGAAAAGTTTTAGATTTATTTTATTGAAAAATAAGTGGTAGATAAGAAGAGAAAAAAAATGATATAATTTTAATGGGGCTCAAAGAGGGGAAGAATTAGTTTAGGTCACCTCAAAGTTGGGCCAAGACACTAACTGGGCCTCAAATTAAAGCCGAGGTAGAGTATAAAATGGGCCAACAAACCAAACCAAAACTAAACACAAATGGGCTATCCACAACTGAATTGGGCTATGAGCAACCTTAACTAATTAAGTTGTTTTCAATAACCCAAGTTGTTTTCGGGTCTAGCGAATCATTATGGGGTTGATATAATTATCTCAACAATGTTTTAATATCATCGTCCAGATTTATTGAGTATCAAAACCCAACAAAAGTGATAGAAAAGAAGGTGTAAAAGAAGGCAAGAAATTCATACCATTTATTGTGCGATTTTACTTTTTCTTTCCAACCATGATAAATCATGTCATATGATTCCAAACTTGGACGATCGGTAAGGAAAACTTTGTTTGCCAATGAAGAAGGTGACAAGGAAAAGAGAAAATGGAAGAATATTTTAGCTCGTAAGAAGTGATAAGTACTTGTTCTTTCCTTGACTCCATTACTTGTATTCTTTTCTTGCATAATATTGTCTTATTATTTACTTGTACACCGTTCGGGGCGGGTTCAATTGAACTCTTTAATTTACTTCTACACCATTTCAGTCTCTTGTAAAATTGTTTTTCACTTTCGTTGACTACACCTTCCCCTTGGATGTTAACACCACACGAACATATTCTTCCTCTTGAAGGAAAATGCAAATTTATGTTTCACAGATTCTATCAAATTGCATTGAAGATGCCTTTAAACGTCACAATAACAATGGTGACAGCAAAAATGAGATTGTATCCACACTGAGAGAAATAAAAGTGGATTTTGACAAGACAAAAGAAGTGTTTACTCGACTGAAAGAGTTAGAAGATGCAGTCAAGAAAACGTTCCTATCTTTGGAAGAGGACATTATTCATGATAGAACAGAAGAGGCAATCAAAAATCTCAAGGCCTTAATCAAGACAAGCAAAGAAATAAACAAGATCAAGTTTGATCATTTTCCGAAAACAGAAGCAAATACAAAGAAATCATTATTTTCTGATGAGAATAAAAAGAAATCAGAAAATTGGTTGAGTTTACAAATTCAAGAAAACCTTTTTCTTTCTCCTCTAATGTATAAATTTCAGCAGGATTATGATATTCTGCCTGTAAACTTGAGGTTTTGTTTGTTGACTACTGCAGTTTTCCCTGACAAATTTATTGGTGTATTAGTGAGGGTTTTGTCACCAAATCTAACACTAAACTGCTGGGGAAATGGTCGAAAAAATCTTGGGGAACTAATTGACAACAAAATGTCTTACCATCTATGTACTGTGAGTCCATGGATCGGTCATCCATATAATGTTGATGTCCATGGCGGCTGACAGTCCAACTTCTTCAACTGAAGGTTCTTCAACCGCGAAGGTGGTACGTTTTTCCTCATCATCAGATTGAGATAGAAAACTGCAAGTGTTAGCCTAAGTGTGATTACCAGTAGCAATTGCTTCACCTGCTCCAGGTTTTCAAGGCCTAGAAATATGGATCTCTGAATATCACATTAGTTGTAAAATCTCGACTTTCCATGATCTGGAATTAGTAGGCAATCTTGGAGACAAAGTATTCCTCCTTTTATGTACAGCTTTTTCAGTTATTCTGGGAAAGCAACTTATTAGTTGTAGTTTCTCTAATCTTGGCATGGTCATCTAATTATTTGCATACATTTTGTTTTACATTCCTCCATGTTAAAGTAAGGACTCGAAGGAAGAGAGGAAAAACAAAAGGAGGAATACTTTGCCTACTAATTCTGGATCATGGAAAGTCAAGATTTTACAACTCATACAATATTCAGAAACAGTTTCCCAATCTCTTATACCTGGTGAAACTCAATCGCCATTCCTCGTCGGCTATGATAATAAAAGTATCAATGTGGAGAATCGAGGATGGATGGCAGACATTCAAGGATACGCTTAAGCAATTGGGGAATCTTCAAACTCATCACTGATACTTGGCTGTGACTTAAATCGGTCAATGTTTTATCTTCAAATGATATAGTACCTCTGATATTGTTCATTTCCTTTGGGAAGTAGAATGTGGCACATGCAACTTTGTTCCTCGTAATGGGAATAAAGTGGTCCACAATATCGCTTCATTTGCTATTAAATTAACTCCTTGAATTCCCTTGTTTAATTTTTGTAATGACAATAGATTTATCATTATATTAAATGTTCCATATATTAAAGAAAAAGTTCATCTTCAAATTTGAGAATCATAATACTTCAGGAGTAATATTCATCTACAAGTTTTGCTTCTTTTCTTTTGTAACTCAAACATCCACAAAAATAGAGTATTTATACATAACACAAAAGAAAATACAGTACAAACTTTGAAAGGGAACACGCAGCCTAGCCAAAAAAATGGCACAAAATTCTATATCTAATATCACCTTGTCATTATCATGTCATGTGCAAAATATTTAGTCGGCTCATGGTCATCTACGAGTATTATATGCTTTGTATTAAATGGTTAAGAAAATGAATTGTACTTAGCTATCAGCAATTCTAACACCATGGCCTAATTTCCTTAATAAGCTAACCCTATTTACTAATTGAACTTTCTTTCTTTTCCTTCCTGCAACACTAAAAGTACCGGGTATTGTAGATTTGATGGCGACAGTTCCAACTTTTGAAAGCCTCTCATCATTATCAAGCTTCTGGTGTAACCTCCAAATCGCTTGCTTTGTTCCACAAAGGTGTCGAAAGAAATAATAGGGGTCAATATTAAAGGAGAGTGAAGACACGATGCCTTTGATCTTGATTGGCCGGAGAAGCTCAATGAACTCCTGTATCTCAGCAAAGCACAAATGATCAGAGTACGGAACTGTGTATATATATTCATGAGATTTTTCAACGCTTCTTGAATCTTTATTTGGTTCATGTGTCTGTGAACCATTGGCAATATCCATATTCTCATTGCTCTTGTTGAGGCCAGATGTCGAACAAGAGGATCCACACACATTCCCATTTGCTTTAACGGCTTTCATAGCCCATGGAAGCCCAGATGGCCTAATTCCTATAGTTGGCCGGACGGTATTGAGGCATTCTAAAGTTTCAACGCTAAAACTATAACGAGGAACAGCACGAACTCTGGTTAGAGAGGTCTGAGTTGTAAAGACATCAGGAAATCCAAGAAGATGCATAACTTGCAAGCGTTCGGGCCACACCCAAATCTGTAGTAATACTAAAAGTTAGCTGACACCTTATTGGTGGCATATATAGGTAAAGGTGACATTCAACACAATATCTTGTACGACATTTATATAATACCAAAAAGATGAAAAAGCAAATGACTATTATCTTTGAGGAATAATAACAAAGGAATTCTTACTCGTAGCAAAGCCCCATGTATAGTAGAAATGAAGATGCGATCAAACAAAATTGAATAAGTAATGATCAAATAGGCAGATGAAAAATATAGATCATTGTATCAGATTTGAAATCCAGTTGAACTAGTTCTAAATTTTGATATATCTTTTATCTACAAAATTCATAACTCTCATGTCTGTCTTCACAGGTCCTTTCTTTTTAGGGGATGGGGGTTCAAATGAGTCAGTGTCAAATCAAATTGTGCAGACAATTTGGTTATCAAAAAAGTACCTTTATGTTCAATGTGCGAGATATATAGAGCAAAAGATCTTCTTTGCCCAATGAGTCAATTCCGATAACTATATCATGTTTTGGATGAGCAGTGATGATATCAACAATCTGCAATTAGCCATCATAAGCTTCATCAAGTGAATCGACCATTCTCAATAAATCAATACCTGGATTTACATTGTACAGCATGGTTTAAAAGCCATAATCTCATGTCATCTCGTGATCAATGGAATATGCTGCTTATGTATTGTCATTTTTTCTTAATGAAATAATTAGATATAATTCTTAATACGGGAGAAAAAATAACATCATTTAGCGCATGTTTGGCCCCTATTATTCCACATTATAATGAGAAGATTAGTAATTTTTTTGAAGAATGTGTGGTTAAAAAAAAAAAGGAAAAATTTTTGGGTTTACGTATAATATTATTTTATTAGAGAATGTGTAGTTGATAAGAAGAGAAAAAAATGGATTATAATTTAACGGGGGCCAAACGAGGGCTTTAAATTTAACTTACTGGGTCAGGCATAGACTAGGGAGCAAAGAGGAAACAAGAATCCTGTTATAAACTGGTCAACTAGAAGTAGAAAACTGAAAGCCGTTCTATTGAAATTCATGGCCCAATCTCATTATATTCTTTATTTCAGCTGGTTCGTACATTCATGGGCACAAAATGTAACATAAAAGGGATGAATGTAACTCAAGCCTCTTATAACCCCAATTATTACTTTTCTGGGTTCAGCGTGAGGTTCTAAATTGGCGAGCTCGATACTTTGCATATTTCTTTTAGAAGATACCCAGTTCCCAATCCCAAATGCAGATTGATGCTAATGGAAGATCACAAAAATAAAGACTAAATACTATATATAACCGTTCAGTTTACCCTGCTTGCTTGCCTAAGGCAGTGCAAATTACATCTGTGAAATTTCCAGGATTTGTTTGAATGAATTTATAAATAACACCATAATGATAATAAAATTGAGTACGAGCTGGTGTACTATGGTGAAGTTTGGGGACAAATGTAAAATAATTCGTGATAAAATTAACCAGTTTATGCAAAGATCAATTGCAAGAGAGTGCACATGCACTCGACCAATCTAAGTGTATCATGTAGTTATGTGGACAAACAACATTTACAAGATGGAATTCCCCAATAAAAAGAAATGTACCTCCCTAGCTGCAACTTCACGAGAAGGAAAAGAGAATCTTGGATTGCAGTAAGTATTGTCTAAGTACAGAATGTCGAGCTTCTCATTCTTGAGAGCATTCAGTAGCATGGTTCTTCCAACCTCAACCGTGTTTCTTGATTTTTCCCAGCGGAAGTCTCCAGTACACAGCATACAGCCAAATTCACCGCGAAACAAGTACATAACAGAACCTGTCAGATTTAAGGGCACGAATGTAGAGGAATTTAAAGCTTAAAGTCAATATTAGAAAGAAGAATGGAAATATGAATTGGGGGGAAAATGATAGTGTAGTGCTAAAGAGATACATTTGCACAACCAGATCAAAAGACACTGTTTAGAATAACACTCAACAATTTCCACATTAGTTAAGAAAGTATATAACAAAGTGGAAATCCCAATAAATGTTTCTTATTATCATTAAAGATTTCCAGGGAGTTCAGTGAATATTCTAAATAGGCTACAAACTTCTAATTGTATACAAGTAATTTTCCTAACGGCCGAATATTGATCATCTCACACTGAAGTACAACATTTAGGCAAAACGTCCAGTATACATATGTTTTACCCTATGGTTCAATGGTTGCACCTAGCCCTAACCATATGCGTTCAGTTAATTTTAATGATCAGTAGTGATGGCATTGAAATGGTGATCATTGAACAAGAAATTAAGATAGTGATAAGGTTCAAGGACAATAAATGTTTTTGAGAAATTAAATTGAACAGTATATATTAATTGGAAGTGTTTCGTCCAAGATTGAATTGCTCAAGGACTGAGAAGGACATGGACGATGACTAATGGGGTGAAGAAATTGCTGAATATATAGACTTACAGGTTTTTAAATTATATATATTAGTGGTTCATGTAATGAAGGCAGGGGTACTGCCTACTGAAATCAATTTTCAGTTCTCTGACTTTTATGGGCTCTTCTGTAGTTCCAAATCACAACTTAAAAGTATTCTTATCGTGTTAATGCTTACACGTTATGCCATGTGAAAATAAATCACAGCTTTTTTATTACATAAATACAACAGAAACAATGATAATGTTTTTTTCTTTTTCCCAAATATCACAACTAGGGAAGCCACAATTGTAGCCCCACCATTATTACAGAGTTCGTTGGAATGTACAAACAAAGAAATGCAATATCCCAATTCACAAGCTGTGACCAACACCAAGTGCCACAACTACAGCACAATTTCATTGAGACTATAAATCAAACACTTTCCTAGCAAACATCAAATAACATAAAATAACAACAATAGACAGCAGAATTCACTTACCAGGGCAATGATTCGCGTCAATGGCCATGACATGTACAGTAGTGGGGGAGCCAGATGTAGGGTATACCAAAGAAAGAGAGTGCCAGCAGCCGATTTCCACGACCCGGATAAGCGAAAGATTAAAATCCGGAAACTTGGTGGGGAGAAGCTTGGCTGTATCACGAGAGCAGTAAAGGAGGCCCCGTGTCCATTTTGAGGAGAGGCCAACGGTGTGATCAGCATGGAGGTGGGTCAAGAAGTAGACTTGGCTGCCGGAACTCCATTTGTCCACTGATATCATTCCACTCTCCATTTTTTGACAGTTTGATCGTTTACTGCATTCTGAGTGGGCAGTTTCAAATTAATGTTTGATTTGTTGAATTCTTGGGTAAGTGTCCGCTGGGCGGGAGTTTTGATCTTCAAATTTGGAGAAGTGCATGTTGATCTTGGCATAGCTCATAATTGCACAGAAACTAGTAAGATTTTTAAGTACATCCCACGAGACCGCGTTGGGAATGTATCAGGCAAATTTTGAGCCTAACCCGAGTCGACCCGATTTGATTCGATTTGGCTAAAAACAATCCGACCCAGATTGGCATCACAAATTGAACTCGTCCAACCCGACTCGGGTCGGTTAAAGGTTGAGTTGGCAGTTTTGGAAAACAACCCTAAAATTTAAAACCCAAATTGCAATACATTAAAATTTAAATATGGTAAGAATTTGTGTGATCGTCAAGAGAATGATGAACTCACGGAGTTCAAATTTGTGCTGGGCTTTGGCCACTATTTTCTCTATCGAGACATTGCTTTGCTCGAGTTCGGATTTGTGCATAAAGCGAAGTCGCGGTTGGGCTCAATAATACAGCTTCTGCAAAAGTGTAGGTTTGGCATAAAGTGCCTCTACATTTAGGCTTGATGAGAGAGGTAGGTTTTTGGGTTGTGGGTCGGGTAGTGTTTTTGAATCAAAATTCACTACTCCCGAATTGATCAATTTATTTCAAGTTTAGCATCCAACCAAACTAACCCTTGAGGCTCAAGAAACCGACCTGAACCAACCCAAACTGGGTTGTGTCGGGGCGACTTTTCAAGTTAGTTATTTTAGTGTCCAGTTGTACCCACAACTTTAAACTTCTTTTATTCATATATTCATATGTTTCGTTGTGCATAGACCCACGGCTTGTAATTTAGTAAACACTTTGCCAACTATCCAAACATACTAGGCTTGGAAGTACACTAGTTAATTACATTATGAAACTATTGTGCATTTATATTGTGGCTTTGATATGATTGAATAGAGAAATGACTAAATTTTGTTAAATGTCTCTTCTTTAATATTGTTATATCGACATGTCCCATGTATCTTTAGTTTTATATGTAAATAGAGATATTATAAGTATTAAAATAGATATGTTTTCTATTGGCTAAATTAGGCAATTTACTATACCGTGCATCTCTATGCATCGTGGATGGTAAAAAATTAGTGCTTGTTGGTAGTGCTTATAAGTTGTAGGCTATATGAATATTGTAGATAATAAGTTATGAATCACATATAATGTGTGAATAAAAGTTATAATTATAATTTAAATATTGCCAAACATGTTCTTACGATTTTGTGTATTCTATATTGATTTACCTCACCTATCATTCCATTTTTTGTATTACAAGATTGTAGGAGCGTAATGGTATATGTTGCAATTTTCTTTAAACGGTATTATGTCACTTACAACCCCAAAACGTAATCCCACATACCTTCACAAATTAAATTTAATATTAAAAAAGAAATGCAAATTAAAAATTTTATAATATTGGGTATAGTACAATTCTCTAGTCAAGGCATAAAGAATTCATGGTCTGGAATAATCGAAGGGGAATTAAGTGGTCCATCTGAATCACCTAAAAGTTGTTGAGAGTAACCATTCATTCTTAATTTATGAAGTTTGTTGAGTAAGTTAAAACTTAATGGATTCCCACAATTATTCTCAACTAATGTGATGATTTTCATAGAACCAAGAGTGTTATTCTTGGAGTCAACTATACAAGAATCTCTATTTCTTATTATATGACGTTGACATTCTCATTTAAGATTAAGATTGTCGTTTATATTTGTCAACTCTAGCTATACTTTTTGAATCGTAGCCAATAAAATAGAGTCAATTCGGAATATAATAATATTTCGAAATTGTCTCTGCTTTTAAGAATTCGAGAAGAGCGATTCGTAAAAGGTCAATTACGATTCTTCTACTGTCATCTTTATGAATTCATGGTCCAAATTGTAAGATGAATTAAAAGGACATTTCAATCCCATAATATCTTGACAGTTGTTGAAGAGTACAAAACCACAGCCACATAGCATCAACACCCATTCATACTTCTCTTGAAAAACTATCAACAATTTGTCACCACTAATTGTTCTACCTTTTATTCTTAATCATAATTTATTATCTTTGAAAACCGACACCACTCAATCAATCTCGTCCACATCAAAATTCTTATACAAAACATATATATAAATAGTTATATAAATTTATTTGTGGTTAAGCGCATATGGTGGTACTAGGTTAGATCCATGGTCTTTCAAATCAATTCCTCGTGATAGTCCACAATATTCACGATCTTGTTCACAACGCTTATAAACTGCGTATCACTCGAATTATCACAAAAATATTCACATATCAAAATATTGGCTTAGCCTGGATTTGATACCGATTAAAATTTTAGATTTTAATTCAAGTCAAAGTCAACAATTCATTTCAACCGCATATGTTAGAGATCTCATAACTTTTCAACCACATATTTATCAAAATTAACTAAAAAATTGATTTTAATCCCCACCAAACAGGAGCTTAGTGAGCTTCCAAATCAAATCATACAATGATGAAAAAATTATCTTAATCGAAATTCAATTGAGACTAATATCTCTAAGAATCTATCCAAATCTCATGTGAATAGGATGAGATTTGAAAATCTCTACCATTCTTATATATGATCAACAATTCAACTAATTTGCTATGAATGCACCATTAGGACTACATATGGTCCAAAGTTCACGGCATGGAGTATAATTCAATATTTATTAATTAACACGGATTACGTTAATTTTGATATTTTTTAATACTCCGATATAAATATAAAGAGATGACATAAATTATCGAATATAAAAGTGGGAAGATTTGCCATTTGATGTGATTGCCAGCCACAAATTGTTTGCTTAAATTATTGAGAGGCATAAATCGAAAGTTAGGGGAAAAGGCAAGACAAGTGAAATTAATCAACTCCCAGATATTTTCAAAACAAATATTAACATAATCAAAATATCTCTTAGGTTGTTTAATTAAAATAATCCCTTATTTGGACCAACAAGCAAAAGAAAGAAATAAGGTTCACAAATTTAGGCTTGAAAATGACAAAAAAAGAATTGGTGGTGTCAAACAAATGCTGCAGTCTTCGTTGTTGCCACATAACCCACTCAATATATATTTTCTCAACGGTTTTTCTTTATAATTAATTATGGAAACTTGATCTTATCAAATTAATGATGCTCTCCAATAACAATTGTGTGAATCAACAAATTGAAACATAGGTGTTTTCCCCCCAAATGAGGAAGTTTTTCAACAAAATAATTCATCAAGATACAAGATAAATTCATTGTGGGTCATTGAGTTAAAAGTTAATTACGCTAATTAAAATGGTTGGTGGACGAAATGGTTAGATTTGTAAGTAAATTAAAGTTGAGTGACTTGATTACATGGAATTAAAGATACGTGATGCTTGTGCTATGTTTAATAGATAAATAGAATAATTATACCTTCTAATTTGTCCTATACATAATACCAAACGTGTTTAAAGAACAAACAAACAAACGTATTTACTAAACAATTCCAACAAATATAGTGTGGATACATGGCTCGAGGGGAGAGTTGGTTAACAAACCCTTGCTGCCCTGCATGAGTTTTGTCACCAAGTAGTAACTGTTTCGTTGCCAAAATTGAAACATGAGAGTTGAGACATAGGATTGACCGGTTCACCCAATTTATGAGTGTGAACTGGCTAACTAAGTGGGTCAAGCTGAGCTCGACTATAAACAAGCCGAGCTACTTGACCCATTTATCAGTGTATCACATTTCTCAACCAAATACATAATTTGACGTGTACTCTACGTTCAGGGGGTGACAGAGCGACAATCAAAACCTTCTGCCGTTGGACTTGTAAACAAACATTCTGACAATTCAAAACTTCAAATTTCAAGCCATTGGAACCACAATTTGTGAGCATATTAACAACCCCAAATAAAATACTAATAATCCAAGGTAATCAACAAATGCAGCTTTGAAATTGTATGTTCCTCATAGAACCACTAATTTCAAAATATTTTCTCTCCTAATATTAGTCCTAAATAAAATAATCAAGAAATTGGCAGATCAAAAACCATCAGTCATCATATCTAACGGTTAAGAAGAGTCGCAGGAGTCGTAGTCGACGGCCCTGGTGTCGCGGCCGAACTCTGTTGCACCTGATACCATCTCTTCCCGGTGAAATCTCCTTAAGGATTCCAAAATACCCGATTCAGATAACCCTACCCGATCCCTTTGATCAGCCGCGGTTTTCCGGATCTTTGTTGGCGCCGGCAAAGGCTCAACTTCTTCCGCCACCATCACTGCGGTGGCATACGGCGGTGTATGCACTTGTGGTATAGACGACGAGCAGCCGTGATCGTCCTGTCATTTTGACACAAAATTTTCACCATTTCGATCTCAACAACTCGTTATAAACAAACGAAGCAAAAAATGAAAATATTTTTCATACATTTGAAATTTCCTCACGCATTCGCTTCATTCGAACCTCTCTTTCGCCGATTATCGAACCTTCGCTACTTGAAGAACTCGCCGGCGGCGGTGAAGCCGATGACCACGGAACCACCTGATTCTCCTCCTCCTCTTCGTCCTCATCCTCAGTTTCCACATTGCTTTCGTCATCCTCTTCCGTCGTGACTGTTCCGTTAACACACTTTTCACACACAGAAACTGTGGGAGTCAGTTTCGAACCGGAGGCGGACCACGGCATCGGCGACTGACATACGTGACAAAGCAGATTCCTCGAGTGCCTAGCCACCAGGAAGTTCGCTGAGTGCACCTTCGCGTCGCAGTCCCAGCACAAACTCGCCTGGTCCGACTCACAGTACATCCTAGCCATTCCTTTACACAATACGCACCTTTTCATCTCGCCTAAATCTCCAAAAATCCTCTGGAATTTTCAATTTTTAGGCCAAAATATGGTGAGAGAAAAATGGAAAATTAAGAGAGAGAGGAGAAAAAACTGATAGAAAGAGGAAGCAACTTCTACAATTCAACCTGCAGTCAGCTACTTGAGAAGGACCTTTACACCGTATTGAATTACTAAACTGCCACGAAACCGTAAGGGTGTGTTTGAACCCCGTTAAAAAGTTAATAATACATTTTAAAATAGTAAATTCATTAAAATATGCATTTAATAAATAAGAAATTTTTTTGAATTTTACGTTTAATAAATGTGTTATTGAAAAAAAAGAGAAAAATATATTTTGAAAAAAAATGAGAATCAAACAAGGGTCAAATAACTTGTAGGGCAATTCCCTCTTACCCGGTCGCCAAACATAACTTCACTTGTCTCACATTGAAACATGCTCAATTTTTTCTATCGCATTTAGGTCTTTGGACGTTGGTGTTTGTTTGGATTTCATTACGATTACTGGAGACAACCGAGAAATTGAAGACTAGAAGCTACGGAGGAGAATTGTGAATTTTAAGTGTTTGAAACATACGTTGAGAACATGGAAATTAGTGAATACATAAAGGGAAAAAAGGAATTTATAGGGGAAAAGAACATTTTTAGACTTAGTTTTCAAGACGTTATGACCAAAATGGGTGTTTCTGTTTGCCCATAAGCTAAGGTCCCATGTAAGAATGGAGATCACATGCCTTTTAAGAGAATAATTGATGGAAAGTCGAACAATTTTCATTCAATTATGTTTACACGTAATTGCAACAGAGAAATGTTTGGGGACCCAAGTGGTAATTTTTAGGGACTGGATGAGAATTTCCTGGTTTGTAGAATTAAACAGGGGCAATTGCGTAATTTCAAAGTGGCGACGGAGATATTTGTTGACACGGGGAATGTGCTCGTTAATGAAACGACATCATTTTATGGACGGGGATTGTGTTCCCTGTAGCCGGTGCAAAGAATATTTTGATTGGTTGGTGATGAGGTGGTAGATAGGGAGATTTTGATTTGCTTACGTGGAATAACTGGGGTTCAATCAGGGCCCATGGACCATGTGATATTTAATTTACCTAAGGCAATGTTTAATAGTCATTAATTTTTTGTAACGTAATATAGCTTGTGTTTGGCTCCCGTTTTGAGTGTATTATAAATTTTGAAATATTGATTGATAAAAAAATTTTTCGTTGAAAAGTAATGAAAAATTTTAAATTTGTGTGTAATATTATTTTATTTACAGAATGTGTAGTTATAATGAAGTAAGAAAAAAATTTCAAAAAAATAACAGGTGTAAATGTATAGAATATTTTATTGTGTGAATGTGTGGTGGTGAATGGTACTGTAGAAAACAATTTAAAATTTTAAAGGATAACAAACATTTGCTAATTGTTATTTGAATCATGTTAAGTGTACATTTCATGGGCTACACATCATTGTATACATTGTGCGCAAATTTAAAAAATGTTGGATGGAAAGTATGTCGTTTTTTAAAATTATCTAATCATGTGCCGATATGTGACACAATGTTAAAAATGATGTAAAACAAAATGTACATGTAACATGATTGTTGTTATTTAGTAGGGGTGCGTGAATTAGGCCCCCGTTTGTCTTCTTCTATAAATAGCTTTTTTGGGAATGAAGATTTTTTAAATAGTAATTTTATGATGTATGTATGATTAAAAAATAAGAAAAAGTATTAGATTTACGTGCAAAATATTTTATTGTGTGAATGTGTGATTGAAAACGAATTTGGGAAAAAAGAGTTTAAAAAAAAAAGGGACTAATTCCATGTTTGACAACCATTATTTTCAAACTTTTTTTCTACGTGCTCATTCTGAACCACACAATAAAATATTTTTTAGGGATGGTAATATGAATTCTATTTCAAAGCAAAAGGAATAAGCATATATTAATCCCCTATCGTCCTCTCTCTCGATAAATCTTATAACCAGCAAGGGGACAGTTTTTTTTCTTCAATAGCTCGACTATCGGAAGAAATTGTTAGAAGGAAACAATTCCTCCGACAAGATGGAAACAAAACGGTTACGAGAGTTTTATTCATTCAATTCGTTCTGAACTTTCTGCTTTGCAACAGAATCTGATTTATTGTTTTTGATGACGAAAGGCAACAGAAGGGGAAATAGTGTGTGAAGGAAAGCAGCATTTTCTTATAGGATATGAAGACAACAACTTTATGCATCCTCGGAATTTTCTCCTACTCATTGTCATATTTTAGAGTGGTAATTGTCATCTCTAAATGTTATCATATAATTTCAAGGGCATTGAATCATTACACGACGTCTAGATCAAAATCTTAATGATTTCAATTTGTTTAAATTGAAGCACTAAATATTCTTTTAGTTTAATCCTAAACTCTTGTGCTGTCGTTATATTATAACATATCGATGGCATCTCTTCCGCATAATTAATATTGTCGGATTCAAAAATAACATGCGTCACATCGTATTTCTTCATTTTTAGAGTTCGACAAAAATGTCTCGAACAAACCTTGGACGTCCTGTCCCAAAAGAGAAAAGCACCGTTCCCATGCCTCCCGGTTCGGTCCTGTCCTGTCCTGTCCTGCACGATTTTTATCTTCTTTTTGTTTTATATTTTACACATTTTAAAAAAATATAAATAATAATAAATAAAACCAGACAAAAACTTGGATATTTGACTCGGTCCCTTCTCTCAGAAACCGGGTGGGCCGGGTTCGAGAGGACCGTCAAACACTTCTCCATTTACTTTTTTCATAAACAAAAGTTTCCTTTCAGCAGGGGTTTAAGCAGCCACCGCGCAACAAAGTGAATTCGCACAGAGAAGAGAAGCATCGAGTTACCAATGGAAAACAGAGACAAGCTAAGACTAGCCTTCACCATCATCATCTCTTCTTTCTTCACTCTATCAATTCCCATATTCTTCACTCGAAAATTCCTCAAAAGCCGTAAACAGAAAAAAAATTGTTATCTCAATACAGAATCTAAGCCTCAAAGCACTTTTAAACGCGTCTCAGCTGAAAATTCCTACTTCCAGTTTAAACACTTGAAACTCCAAACTGAATCAAATGGTATGTTAATTACTATTTTTATTGATTATTGAATTGTTCTGTTGAATTAGTGCGGTGTGTTTATGGGTTTTGACAGAGGAATATTCGAACTTGCATCCGTATAAGGGGGAGATTTCGAAGCTATTGAAGAATCCGGATATTGGGTTTTTGGAGTTTCTTGATGGGTTTGATAATGGTGGTGAAAAATGGAATTTTGAGATGTGGGATTCTTTGGTGTGGGTTGAGACCAAGTCGCAGCTAGAAGATCTAACTGAGGTCTTGAGTAAAGAGAGAGTTTTTGCGGTCGATACCGAGCAGCACAGCTTGAGATCCTTCTTGGGCTTCACAGCTCTCATTCAGGTTCAATTTAGCATTGCAATTCCTTCGTGAGCCTATGCTGCTAGTGAAAATCTTATAACTGCGCGACATATTAACATTATTTAGCTAGGATAGAAAATGTTGCTGTATTCGTGTTCGTGTTTGTTTGATTACATGTATCATGTATGTGGTTAGAGTTACAATAAGTTAAGCATTATTCTTAGTATATTCGGAGTTACCTGCACAATTATTGGTTTACTGTCAATTTCATCTAGTACTATAGTTACTAAAAAGTCTTTAACAAAATTAAATATTTTGCAACCTTAATCCGCATGAGATAACATGAAACCTCTCATTTTTTACATATTTATATGGTGTCCCGTCTCTTGCATGTAGGAAGTTCTTTTGGTCAGTACAAGACACGCCCTAACCATCTAAGTTGGTCTTTTTCATACTTTATGGTCCATTTAAAACATTTTCACTTTTTGGCATTTATTATCATTTTTTATTCTATTGTTCTAATACAACCGGTCATCCATCATAATATCTTTGTTTTTGTTGTATCATCTTATAGATATTTTGTCATTTAATGACTAACATTCAGTACCACAAGGTATGTTACACCTTGAAAAATATTAATAATACTTTAGTAATATGTGATTCCTTGTTGTGACCGCACATTGTTCTTACTAAGGCTAACATGACATATATGTTTTGTATGATATGAAAGAAAAAACAAGATTTATGTATCTAACTGTAAAACTTGGTCCAACATGAACACATATTATCAACATAGCCTGTTCATTTTACTATTTCTTTTTCTCGGTTAATACCAGATCTGAAGATTATTGACAATATGATCTGTGAAGTATATAAGTTGCTCTAACTTTTATTTAGTTTCTCATTGGATATGAATATTACGCATTTTTTCATGGTCAAGGCAAAGTATAATTAACTGAATATAATGCTATGCATCTGTGTATAAATTGTGTACAGATATCAACTAAAAGGCAGGATTATTTAGTGGACACGATAGCCCTTCATGATGTGATGGGAATTCTTAGGCCAGTATTTGCTCATCCTGGAATTTGCAAGGTACTATCATAAGTATAATATTTTTGAATCTTGTTCCATTCATTTCTCTTCACCATGGAGTGGTGAAAATTGATTCATGTTGCTGACAATTTATTTAGAGTAACGAGATTAGTTTCATTTAATTCTCTTCCCTGTCCCCTTGACAAAAACCAGATTAGAGATATGCATACTTAGGTAAACTAAGCTTTTAGTTCCTTTTGGAAAAATTGGCTTCTTTATGTGATTTTGTTGCTATTTCTATGTACTTATTGGCCATTGTGCTCTCCGTTGCTACTTAGAGCCATTATGACATGGCGGAGGTTATAAAGTAAACTTCGATTGCCATATAAATCATTTATTATGGAAGAATGTCCAAAGACATTAAACTGAATAAAAAGCTGCTTGTTTGCTCCAGGTGTATGGTTAATTTTTAGTCAGTAATAATCATGTAGATGAAGAAAAAGTACAGATACTAAGCATACTTTCTTGTGATTTAAAATATTTGTTCTCAGTTACCACTTAATGCAGAAAGAATCATTAACTGCCGGAAGATAAGTTGGACTAAATTAGGAAATTTGTTGACTTGGGGAGAAACTGAAGAAAGAAAGAGTAGCATGGTCTTGAATAATTTGACCTAGTGGAACCAAGAGACCTAAGAAGACAATAAAAGAGAGGGCTAGATTAAAATTAAAGTTAGATCTAAAAGTTAAATGTGCGAAACAGAAGTAACTCTAAGAACAGGGCAGCATATAAGTGCACAAGGGAGTTAGTCTTGTATGGGGAAGTATGTGGAGGATATTGTTCTTCACATTTAACCAGTATAGTTTCATGTGTAACTTTGACTTAACCTGAGTTGTGCACTCTTGGTGCCAATTGACTTGTCAAAGAATTAAAAACAAACAGATTAAACATAGTAATGAAAATACTCAATGCTCCCCGAGCCATTAATCTTCTTAAGTTTCAAAGGCAAGGTGCAAAGCCCTTGCTTGCCTGAACTAAGTGAAGTGCATAATATACTATATTTAAACAAAAAATCTCCTAGATGAATAACACGTTCAGAATAATTCAGAAATTCCATCAATTTCAGTAAATTTCAAAAATCATCAATTAATTTGACCAATAATTTGAGCCAACTTAGCAATGCACTAATCTCTCTCTCTCTCTGAGCAAATGATTTAAGTTTAGCCAGTAAAATATCTGGAACAAGTTTCCTTTTCGTCTGAAGTTATCTTTACCATTCTATAATGTGGAATGTGACATTTGTTTGTGTGATGGAATTCTATGTTCTGTAGTTCTATATTATTTTAAATTTTCTAAAAAAGGCCTCCTCTGCCCAGGATTGCATCAAAGTGTGTGCATATGGACGCAGATTTTACTATCATGTAGAATTATGTCATATAATCAAGTGTTGCCATCTTTCATTTATAACTTCTACCAAAGGAACCCCTGGAATGATCTTGTTTTTTATTTTATAGTTAGATGATAAACATAGTGTTCTTTAATTGGCGATTCAGAGGAGCATGAAAAGGTTCAACTTCTACAAATACTGCCATTATATCCTATGAGTTACTCACAAAACTATGTGATAGAGTGTGTTATTTCAAGAATGTCGTTTCATTTTATTTTAGTGTCATGTCAAAATCAAGTTATAGTCAACGAAAAACTATTGTGTAGGTGTTCCATGGTGCTGATAATGATGTTCTCTGGCTTCAAAGAGATTTCCATATATATGTTGTCAACTTATTTGATACGGCTAAGGTGAGATATTTTATTTGTTTATGATTGTTATTTCATTAACTTCTATGTCACATTGAGAGCTACTTTAATGTGGTTCCATGCTCATAACCAATGAAAAGCATGGAGGGAGGACAGAGATAGGGTGGACTGCTTTGCCCTATTACATATATGTTTCACGGTTATGCTTGGAACTTGGTCACATACGGTTGTGGCATCTTATATTCATGTATAACTATTGATGTTATTATGTTCCAGGCATGTGACGTGTTATCAAAACCACAGAGATCATTGGCGTATTTGCTTGAAACATATTGTGGTGTTGCAACAAATAAACTTTTACAGGTTTGACATTCAATTTACCCACATTAATGGTTGACTTTTATATAAATAGCTGTATCTTGTTATTCGGTATCCTTCATCAAGGAGAGTACCACAAGGCCTAGAATCAGTATATGAGGAGTAACAGCTATGAGTCAGTTTTGGGAGAAGCATTTCAATATATTTTATTTTAGGTAATGTGTGCAAGTGTGTGTTCACTTTCAACTATTAATGGGTCTTAATCTTAGGAAGCATCAACAATCTGTGGACGTGTCTTTTATAATATTTTCAATAAAAAGTTGGAAAGTCCAATTAATAAATGAGGGAAGAAATGAAGCCTGCTTGGTTGTAAAATCTGATTATCATCATCATGATTTTTTCATGGGTGGGAGTTCATCCTATAAAAGTGCAGTTCTCTGTTATTTTCATTCTAGTGACAATAGACAGTGAATTGCTACCACAACATGAAAATTTATTGGTAATTAAATGTTCCTCCCTTTTAATCAAAGTAAGGGAGGGTTAATTCGTAACCATATGCTAGAGTAAGTGGATATGATTTCTCCATGGAGGCACAGGCATCACAAGTTGATTGCCATTTTCCATGCTTTTTGTTTGCAACATCAGGGAAATTGATTATAGTAATGCTGTTCTACTAATTTTGTTTCACAATCTAAATCTTAGAGAGAAGACTGGAGACAACGTCCATTGCCTGAAGAAATGGTAAAATATGCGAGATCTGATGCACACTATTTGTTGTACATTGCATATTGTCTTTCTACGGAGCTCAACCAGCATAAAAATGGTATGCAATAAATTCATCCTGTTTACTTTAAAATCTATTTAATTATTTTCTGTGGATGTGTCCAATTATTGTCCTGTATTTGTATAGAATGGGTTTAGAGTCATTATTGAAAATTATTTCCAAGATTGAACAAACTTGCTGCTGGAATCTCTTCGAGAAGATTTGATTACCAAAGTCATGGTAATCTCTTTCTTATTCTTTTTCTTTCTAATGATAAATAGTGTGAGAAACTCGTCAATATTAGTATGAAAAGTTAGAAGCTTCTATTTCTGTCTAAGAAGTATAAAACAGAGACCAAGATTTCGTTCTAGTTACTAGAACAAGCAAAAGCTTATTTCCAATCAACCCTGAGCTGACTATATATTATATCATTTTTTGCTATTTCCTTGGATTCAAGTTACCTCTTTCAGAAGTCCAAGTAAAATATCTTACATCTATATCAGACCATAAAGTTTGGCATGTTCCTTTTTTAAAAACATTCTACTGGAATTGCGTCCCTCTTGTGAAGGAAAGATTCTTTACGTCTACACAAAACATTTCTCAATCATATATTATTCTATTCCTCAATTCATCCTCTCTCGGTGCCATTTCTACCTATCCAGATTTGTTATAGTGTCATAGAGATATTGTTAATAGTCTTATTAACTATTAGAACATATCTATACTTGCTGAACAATAACAATGCTACCTAGATGAACATGTTAGAAAAGGATAGGTAGATTGAAATTAACATGGGTTGGTGTGATTGCGAAGGATCTGATTGAATTGGATCTTCCATTAGACGTGTCCATAGACCAAAGAGAGTGGTGGGCAATTATTATGAATAGAGGTTAGTGTGGTGTTGTGATGAACAAGAGAAAATCCTGTATAGACTTGAAAATTTATCCTGTGCCATCACCAGAATTGACCAACGACAATTACTTATTATGTGGTAAAGGGAAGGCATTAATATTCATGTTATTCCCTCTCCTGACGTTAGATTATGTGGGAAAATAAAGGCGTCAATATTCAACGTTTATCTTATACGCCTTAACTAATTACAGGTTGAGGCTTGAATTTATGGTAAGGATTAACAGTCCTCATTCACTTCAAAATTGAAGAAGCAAATAAGTTCTCTCAATGTTGTTTGAAAGTTGTGTATTGCTGCCAGCCTTCTCATTAGTTGTCATCCTTACCCATAAAGCATAGAGGACTTGTAGGAGAAATGACTAATTTTTCATATGCACATGAAATAGAAAGGAAAAAAATTCTCGAATTGTAATTGCAGAACAGTCAGATGACAAATATATCCCTCTTAGACCTCACCCATATAATTTTTAAAATTTATGAAATTGGAATGACAGTTAAAAGTGAAAAAGTGAAATATATGAAATATATTTATACCCAAGTTCATGAAGGACTGCTAGGATATGAGGAAGACAATTTAAAATTGATTGTTTTTTAAGTGCTAATGAGTTTTAAAAATGAAATGTAGAAATGTCTTATAATTAAGTTAAGGTGTCATTTGCTCTAAAAATTACATTTTTTAATTCCAGATCCACAGCCACTGCATTACTGTGCAAACTGATGCTTCAATTATTTATTGTGACATGAGATGGCATTTGCCAAATGTTCACCTGTAAGTCTTAGCAAATAATTGTATACTGGCATACTAGTTATCTACCATCATTTCACAGTGCTGAAAACGGTTTATAATAAAGGTGATGAGAGAAAATCCAGGGAAAGTGAGGAAGAAGAATAAAAAAATTATATACTAGAAAGCCCCCTTGCAAGTTTAATTTTGTCATCTTATGCTCATATCTAATCCAATTTTTAAACTTTTAGTTTTTATCTTGGACTTATTATTCGGTTAACATCCTATAGGAATTAGTGGATCAGGAAATTTGTCTCATGGTGACAAATTCCATTTTCTACTCGAGGCTAGTCGACGTTCCAATGCAACTTGTTTGCAACTTTTCCAAAAAGATATTGAAGCTTATCTCGGTGAATCTACTGCGTCGTCAATAATTTCTCGTTGTTTGAATGATCAAGGAGGTATTCCATCCAATGTGTGCGATTCAAAGGTATGATACTTTCTATTAGATTCTTTTGATAGATATTGTTTGTAGACATGGATAATGATGATGCCTTTTCACGTTCAGTTTCAGGAACTTGTGAGACGATTCTGCGCATGGAGGGATATAATGGTGAGTGGAAAGATATCAATGCACTCATTGTATGCTGATTGAACTCCTGCTTTAGGCATTATTGGCGTCATTGTTGAATTCCACTTTTTGTTGGGGATGTTTTCAACACATAGAACTGCAGTATCCGTTTCAGGAATATTCCCTCAAGGACACAACCCCTAGATGAGAAGTATAGATATTCTTCAGATAGTGTTGCATTCAGATTTCATAGAGGATTGCGATATAGCTTATGGCTTGGTCCCAGTACCTGTTGTTACCTTCTCTTGAGGGCTAGGGAGGAATATTTATATTACTACTACCACTCATGTCGCCTAATTTCAGATTGAGCTTTATAATAATCATCTAGAGCACTTGTTGCTGTGGGGCTCTAGAGGCCCCCTTTTAGAAGCTTCTATTTATTGGACTATTAATCTTTATTACTGAGAATAAGTTACAGCTATATTAATGCAGCCACCAGAATATCCTATTGCGTGTTCGAACTGAGGGCGTCTGCAAAAATATGACGCGTTATCTTCAATTCTCGAATTCTGTCTATAATGTTGATATTTGGATTTGGCATATGTTCAAGGAAGGGTAAGGGGAATTGAGAAGGAATGGATTGAAGTACTTCCTCTAGCAGGAAACAGATGTTATTTACTCTGTGTTGTTGGAACTAGTAATGGGTGCGTGGAAATAGGGTGAGATAATTGATTGAAACAGTAAAATGTTGATTTTTCATATTAGTAAATTTGTTATATGTAATTGGATTCTTTAGATATAGTCATTGATCATAAGGAATTGCAGAAAATGATTTATGCGACTGACCCCCTGATCTCTAATTTATTAGGTAAGGCTTTTTCTTTTTGGGTTATATTATCTTTTGATAATACGTTTAGATTCAGTTTAATTTAGCCTTGCCACCCTTTTCTTCTTGAAACTCCTCTTATTGGAGAAAGTAAGAAAAAGTGGTGAGGATTAAATTGTATAAGGAACTCTAAATACGTATCTTCATGACTGGTCCCAAGTCTTGTTCGTTATCGATGTCCCTGATAACATATTGCAGTTCTTTCTGACTTTTAATGACTATTTGGTTCCATAACAAATCATTTCAGGCTCGTCTCCATGATGAGAGCTTGAGATTTGTTTTATCTGAGCGTGCCATCATTGCACTTGCAGCTAAAAGTCCAACAACCAAATTGGATATATGTAGCATTATATCCGAAGCTGATCCAGATGTTGAATTGATGACTCTCTTTCCTCTCCAATCTCCATCCCCTGTTGTTAGTTGTCATCTAGAAGACCTCCATTACCTGTTCCAAGCAGAAATAGGTGCAGTTGATGATGTGTTACAAATGTTTGTCCAGCAGCACCTAGGTCCGGATGGTAGTTGTCCTCTTTCTGCATATAATTATGCTTTGTTAACCCAAACTGGCCTGAAACAAACTGTAAGAGCCACCTCCAATCAAAACGGATTTAAAGCTGCAAAACAGGTGGCGAAGAAGGCTTCTCGAGAGCTCTTTGTTAAAAAATTTTCCTGCAAATCTCCAGTCTATCACAACTGCAAAATCTATGCAAATGATGGACGTTTATTATGTTACTGTGATCGCAAAAAGCTTGAATGGTCAGATGACTACCTTTTTCTTTTTCTTTAGTTTTTCGCAATATACTTTAACTTACATTATGCAGGTTGATTTATATGAACACTTTGCTATAGGTATCTCAAACGGAACCTGGCAAAACTTGTTGAAGTTGATCCTCCTGCTATCATGCTCTGCTTTGAACCCAAAGGTCGTCCAGAAGATGAGGACAATGACTTTTACATTCAAAGTAAGAAAAATATATGTGTCAGCTGTGGTGAAGGGAATCACTACTTGCGGTACAGGATTATACCCTCATGCTACAGAATGCATTTTCCTGAGCACTTGAAAAGCCATCGTTCCCATGATATAGTCCTCCTTTGTGTTGACTGTCACGAAATTGCTCATGCTGCAGCTGAAAAGTATAAGAAGCAAATAGCTGCTGAATTTGACATACCACTTTTTATTCGTAAAGTAGTTGACTTGAATCAGGTGCACAATGCATCAGCCTCTACACCGACTATTATTTCTGAGGGAGGTGTATCTCCTTTACAGTTGCGTACAGCGGCCATGGCTCTGCTACGCCATGGAACAAGAATGCCATGCAAGCGCCATGAAGAATTGATGCAGGTAGTGATGGATAAATTTTCTATTATTTTAAATATTCTGGATATCTCGTACATGAAAATAGTCACGTTACAACTTTTAATTATTGACTAATAAGGTTCAGAGCATGATTCTGAACCAATTACCAAGTACTGACTGTAATACGTCTTTTCCCAAAGAGAAAAAGGTCTTCTATTATCACCATCACAATCACAATCATCATCGTTATTATATTATTTGGAATGATCCCATCATCATTATTTATAATAATTGTTTACATTATATTTTTCTCAATATATTGTTTTATATTAATAGCTGATCTGTGTGTTTGCCTGCTGTGAATGTGATATAATTTGCCAAAGAATGTAATTATGATGTTTGATTTTTATCTAGACGAAGAAGTGGGCTCAATAAAGGCAGAAGGTGTGCAGCATGTAGAATACATGCAATTAGCGATTGGCTGGTTCGGATGGTGGTTCGCTAAATTGTTGTTTTTTATCTTGGAAAGCATTATCATGTTTGCCACCAGGGAACCTTTATAATCATTTCAAAAATCTCATATCAGCTTGTCACGTACTATTTCCTTCAAAGTCTGCCACAATAATGTTCTCTTCATATTGAAGTACACAATATATTCAGCAATTTTTTGAATCTTTTGTTTGTGTAGGTTGTCATGAACTACTATGGAGGGAGAGAAATATCAGATGAAGATCTTGAAAGAGCACTGCTAGTTGGAATGAGTCCACATGAGAGAAGAAAATTTGAGAAAAAGAAAGGTTTGGGATTTAAAAATTCTTTAAAATCTACGAATCTGAATGGCGAGAGAGAAAATAATATTGGTGGCAAAGCTACTACCTCCATTCAGAATGACTTGAATGGTACGACTGCTGGTCATTTATACGTCAATGCAGGAGAGACGGATCAGAAAGAAGGTTATCTTGACATTTTGATGGGAGATGATACGGGTGTAAACACACGGCCTTCATTTTCTAATGATAGAGTCAATAGTGCAGTATCTGCCAATGAGGGAAATGATATTGTAGATATAAAGGAATTCTCAGATATCAAAAGCAGTTCTACTTCTAAGCATGATGATATTTCTGAAAGTGAATCCCCATCAAACGAGACTAATAATCCACCTGATGATAGAGACATTTCGTTGAACCATGAATCAAAATTGTCATTATTAGGACATGGACCTCATGGGAAGCAGGTAGTTGAGCATCTGCTCAATGAGTATGGAGAAGAAGGAATTTGTCAATTTTGCCAAAGATGGAGACAAGTTTTTGTTGAAGCCCTTCATCCTCGCTTCTTACCTGGTGGCTGGGATGTGAATCACAGGTACACTAATGCCTTTTCTGTGATTTTTTTCTCATCTATATATGTACGCATTAATTGCAAATAATTGCATATATTGTCATTCCTTTTATAATTACTTCTGCTGATTGGTGTTCTGGTCTCATCTCTTTGTATTTATAGGTCCTAAGGTAGGTAAAAGTCACTTGTGAATGATATTTTGTTCTTTTTTATTAGTGCAGCACTGGTTTTATGGTGCTTATTTCTTTCACTCATCATTGTACTGCGGGAATTGAACTGAATATTTTTCAGGTTTAGAGGTTTATTTCTTGCGTCTCATGACCCCTGGCCTCTTTAGTTTTCTGTGCTTTTGCTTCTTGTTTATGGCTAAATTTTCGGAAATCAGGCTTATGATAGGATCAAAATTCCTTGCCGCGTTCTTATTAAGTCCCTGTTTGGAAAGGAATAAAATTAGATTTTTAGTAGATTTTGATAAAAGTTGATGAAATATGTTGTTAAAAAGTTATGGGTTCCATGAAATATATGATTAAAATTAATTATTTGACTTTGAGTTAATCCTACCAACAGGGGTTAAGTAAAAGGATGTTAGGCAATTGGTAAATAGTTCCCAAATGACACCATACATTCAACTTTACAATTTCAGATGAAGAAGCTTCTTTGGAATGTTTGGCATGGCTTTTGAAAAGCCAAAAGTTGCTTTTGGACCTCTTTGGATAATTTCTAAAAGTTCTTTGTTTGATTAGATTAGAAGTGCTTTTAGATGAAGTTAGTTCAAGATGACTTTCTCAAGAAGCTCTTTTGCAAAAAGCAAAAGTAGAAGCTATCCCAAACAGGCCCTAAGGATAATAATTGAGGGGTGGGCAGATCGTTAGGAAAAATCGACATTCCGTGTAAACTTCTGAATAATTGTAGACGAAACGATGATGCTATATGATTCCTATGGTCGAATCTCAAACTGCATGTAAGGTCAAGAAGCTATGCATATTTTAGTTTCTTTTATTCATAATATTCTAAGATAGGCAAGTTTTTAAGAGAAATTGTGAAGGACTTGTTTGCAACTGATTTATTGTTCCTTTATGCAAAGGTCCTGATGTTGGACACTTTTTTTGCAAGTGGTAAACGAGATTTTGGGGAATTTAGCGTGTACAAACCTGGAAAGAACGTTCCTGCCATTGCTGTTTGATGTTGGACGCTATTTTACCAGTGGTAGATTATGAGGAATTCAACTACTGTCAAAGGATTAGAGAACACAATGACAATATTGCAAAGTGAGATCAATACACTTTAGCTGCTTTATTTTGTTTTTTCACTTCTTTTTCATTTTATTCTTCTTTCATTATACTCATTTTCTGAGGAAGGTTCGACTGCAGCTTTTTATTTATTTTTTGGTTTTGGGAAGCAGTTCATGCTGAAGAGATTAGTTTGTTGTATGTGTATTCATTCATTAGTTCTATGAAAGAAGATATTTTCATTGCTTAATGGAGAACTAATGAGATACTTGTAGAAAAGAACTTGAGCTGAAATTAAGCAATACGTGTACAAGCTTATGAGTTGTCCCAAACATGCACATAATCGCAATTAATCTTTTTCCATTTTTTTTTTTATACTTATCGTGAAATCTATCACAATCTATCTACTGCTTTTCAATGTTCTAAAAAGTGTGAATAGGTTCTGCCTAGGCGAAATGCCTCACTTCGTGTCTAGGTGTGTTTTCTTTCCTAGGCTTTTTTCGTTTTTTAATATAGTATTTTACAATTTTTGATTTTTGATTAAATAATTTTTATGTTGATTAAAAATTAACAATAATATTAAAATAAAATTAAAAAACACTTTAGGCTTTGTCTAGTTTGAAGTTTAATCTTCACGTTTAATTACTCTTTACGTTTTTTTTGGAATATTGCTGCTTTTACCTATTTAAATAAACATGATTACGGGATGAAGCCGTGGACCCTAGGGTGTAAAGCTAGCTAGCTAGCCCCCGTGCATCAAATTGCTCGAAAAAAAGGAAGAAGCAAAAGCTGCCTATTTCGTATATTAATTTTGTCTCCAACAAATTAATCTCTGAAGTTGAGAGATTACTTCTCAAACAAAGAATCTGATTATTTTGCCTACTTAAGATGATTTAAATTATTGCTGCGCTGGCTTCTATTACTTTTTAGTGTTGTTGCCTTGCAGAAAGCATTCGGTTCGGTTCGGTTCGGTTCAATCCCGAAACATGGAACAATTTGGTTCTAACTATTTATCAAATTTCATTTCATAATCGATTAATCCATCATTTTGTCTCTCGACACAACTAAATATATATAAAGATAGACCAAACGAGTGAAGTCCCTAACTTTGCTCAATGAGTAAAGCTAAACTCAAAACACTTCTGGTTACCATTACCGTCATATATTTTAATAGCAAAATTAATTTTATTTTTTATTTTGAAAATCAAGCAAATTAAAATCAATTTTAATGCAGCTAGAATCATTAACCTACCCAGCCCAACAAAATCAGCCAAAACATACAAGCCGCCGAGTCGACTCTCTGATCGGACGTGTCAAACACCCTTTTTACACATCTATATTCAATCCTAAACTTGGAGTTTAAAACTAGTTTAAAAAATTCATTATGTCGATAAAATATATAGATGACAAATTTTAGGCACAACTTATTCAATAATTATTGTTTTATTTACACATTCTTTCAGTAAAATAATTTTCCACATAATTTATAAATTGTTCTTACATTTTAACTAAAATTCTCGGAAAAAAAAATCATTTCAAATAATCTCTCTCAAATAATTACTTATTTAAATTTACTATGTCATTGTTTGATTTCCATTTTTTTCAAAATACGTTTTTTCTCTTTTTCAATAAAATAATATTACACACAAATTTAAAATTTTTTCTTATTTTGTAACCACAAATTATCAATCAATTTACTATTCCAAAATACATTCTTAACATTTTAACGGGCTCAAGAGGTTTTTTTATTTATTTATTATTATTTTACCTACGTACCAAACATGACATAAGTTTCCTTTTCCTACATTCGAAAAAATAATAATAATAATAAATCGTACTTTCACAAGGACACACTGAAGGTTGAACTTCCAATGATTTGAATCAAATATGAACCCTGGTGGCAAACTGGTAGATAAATGAAAAAAATGTGGTTAATATTAACCAAAAAAACTGAAAACAAATGGAAATTGAAATTCAAAGTTTAAAGGCTTATCGTAAGAAGCGCTAACAAAACTAAAGTACGTTAAAAATATAAATCTAGGTCTTTGAAGTTTTACAGAATCTTCAAGTTGGTCCTTAAATCTTTATTTTGTTCCAATAAGTGACTAAAGCTTCCAATCATGTCATTCTATTATTCATGCAAATCCCATTGTCATGCAAGCCTTAATCATGCAAATGCAAATCCCATTCTCATGCAATACCAAACCCTGTTTTTGTCGACTCTAACATATTAATTAATTTTTAAATAAGTCATGAAGTCAATTAGAATTGAAACGAGATTTATCACTTCATCAATCCATTGAAACACGATTTGTAAATGAAAATAAACGTTCAATTAGTATACCATGATAACAGCATACACATGGAATTTGACGATAATCTCAACAACAAAGTGTCCAATCTAACATAAAGTTGCTGCTACTTTGTTTCCGACATTTTTCAACCAATCGTATTTTTTTCATAAAAATGGAAATGAATCATTATGGCACATGCCTATGACATGCCAAGTGAACGCAATATTGTCATATTTATGGGGATCCAAGTGACTAGTTTTGTTTGGGAATAATGAAAATACTGTATATGAGATATCTTTTAATAAATATAGATTGGACTAGTCTCATCCCATTTAGATTGTTCAGCTAACATATGAAAATGGTACAATTCTGTTTACAGTGAATTGTTTGCTCCAGATCAAAGAGAAGAACTATTAGGAAACTTTAGTGACTAATATGAACGAAAAATAACATTAACGAAAAGTTGAAATTTTGCTGCAACTTTGGGGACCAACTAAAGCACATAACCAGTAGCAACAAAAAGTGTTGTGTTTCATTTGATTGGCATATCACCGGTACCATAAAAGAACATTTATTCCATTTATATTCTTCAGGCAGCTACACTTTGTTTTTCTTCTACTTTTCTATCTGCTTGTGGTGCTTTACTTTGTTCTTAGTTATCGTTTCTCTTTCCTCTATCAAGATTAATACATTTTGGGTTGTTGTTTTTGTTCATTGATTCTCTAAGAATCTGCTTGAAGGTGTATTAATGGCCGACATTAGTCATCCTCCCATGGAACAGCTCCAGGACCTTGAATACTGCATTGATTCTAATCCTCCATGGCGTATGCCACTCTTTTACTCACACTTTTGTAAACATGATATTTGTAAAATTTTCATTTTTGGTTAGGGGTTTACGTGTTACTTTGGCGTTTGTGTGTTGTATTGGTTAGAAATTTGTTTGAAGAACATCAAGAAATGGTTTTAATGAACAGTTACTCCCGCATTTGTGTTGTTGAAACCTTAATTTACTGTCCTGAGAGAATGTGAGGAAGTGATATAGTGTGGCATTATTGCTATGTCTGTATTTTTGTCATTCTATTCCCCCACCCCACCCCCTAGTTTTGTGAGCTTTTTGCGTTATCAAGAACAAGATGGCGTTTTTGGGAGTATTATTAAGTGGTGGTTGTCTTGTTGGGTGGTGGATGGTGTGCGATTAACTCAAAAAATTTCCTAGTTTTTCCCAACCCACTATTAAGAATGATGTTCACTTGTTAAAATATCCTTTTTACATAGATGAGAATGCGAAAAGTGGTTAGATTTACCTCGAGGCTCGACCGCAGCAAGACATTATGTCTTATGCCTTATGTTATGTTCCTTTGATCTTTTGCCCTATATTGTTTTGCATACAGGTTGTGAATTTATTTCTTAATGTTGAGCAAATTAGTGCAGATTATCAGCATTCATAATGATTAAAATATTCCGTGTCTAATCTTTTGTTCCTATACGAGTGTGGTAAATATCATTTAGGCCAAAATTAAGAAACATATATTCTCATTATTTCCTCTCAATTCCCTAATATTTCCTTTTTCTCTGCAGCGGAAACAGTCCTGTTAGCATTTCAGAATTACATTTTAGTACTAGGCACAAGTGTAATGATTCCCACATTACTTGTCCCATTGATGGGTGGATCTGATGTAAGCTGGTTTTTGAATTGATTTCTAGTTACTTTTTTTTTCTGCTTTGGAATGACTAATGCTGATTTTTGTTTAAAGATAGCCTTTCACTGGTGAGCTGATCAATATATTTTTACTACCTTAACTTAATAAAAATGTTATGTCTGGTTTTCCGTTGTATATTGAGTCCAAATTTTTCTCAGAGTCTAATATGTTGCCATAAAATTGCATATTTTTGTCCAGACCTGAATTACATTCTTCCGTATCTTGTCTGATAATGTGTATTCGCTGACTAAACCAGGGGGACAAAGCACGAGTCATACAAACTTTGCTTTTCGTAGGTGGCATTAACACACTTCTTCAAGCACTCTTTGGAACAAGGCTACCTGCTGTTGTTGGAGGGTCCTTTGCTTATGTCATTCCCATAGTATATATTATTAGTGACTCATCACTGCAACGAATAGACGAGCCTCATATTGTGAGTACCTTTATTCTTCCTTTCCCATTGCAAAATCCCTGAGTCATTGAGTCTAAGTCTATTAGCTCTTAAATAAGGGGCATTGAACATGATGTTAATGTTTGACCGTTGCGCAGAGATTTATACAAACCATGAGAGCTATCCAAGGCGCTTTAATTGTCGCTGCGAGTATACAAATAATTCTAGGCTACAGCCAAGTTTGGGGTCTCTTTTCACGGTATTTATGATTGTCCATTTATCTATAAGGCTAAAAAAATACCATTTGCAACAAAATATTTATGGTTTGGACTATCTTATGCAGCTTTTTTAGTCCCCTTGGTATGGTACCTGTCGTTGGATTAGTTGGCTTGGGCTTATTTCAACGAGGGTTTCCTGTGGTCTGTTTTTGCTATCTTGAACTTTACATTTTATAAATGTTTTTCATATTATAAAACAAACAAGTATCCTCCATCCCCTATTATAATAACCTGTTGAATGCTATTGATTTTTCTGTTGCAGGTAGGGAATTGCATAGAGATCGGTTTGCCGATGCTTTTGTTGGTCATTGGCTTGTCGCAAGTGAGTGAATTGGGAATTATTCAAGTGTTAAGTGATTTAATAATCTTTTCGTAATGTCTGCGCAAGTAACATTTTTCAAATTGCAGTATCTGAAGCATGTTAAACCTCTAAGGGATTTCCCCATTTTTGAACGATTTCCCGTGTTGATTTGTGTAACAATTATTTGGATATATTCCCTCATATTGACGGCTAGTGGAGCTTACCGTGGCAAGCCCAATTTAACTCAGATCAGTTGCCGTACGGATAGAGCTAATCTTATATCCACTGCTCCATGGTTGTATCTTGATTGTGTTAAAGCAACTTTGATTTTTGACTCATGTTTGTCTGCTCCATCTAAAAGTCTATTTTATGTTGTTTAAGGTTCAAATTTCCATATCCTCTGCAGTGGGGCCCCCCTACTTTCTCGGCAGGTCATTCCATTGCCATGATGTCTTCGGTTCTTGTTTCAATGGTTGAGGTACTAAGGTGCAATTTCTCTATGTAATATTTGGATGTGGTCAATATGTAACTTAATGCTATCGCGTAGTTTTACTTCCATAAACAGAGAAAGTAGCATGAATATAGTGAACTAATTAACATGAATTTAGTGTTTTAAGAGTGCTTAATATGCCATATACTTTTTGAACTCATCAGAAGGTTTCGGAAGGCATTGAATTTTATTTTTTATAGTTCTGTTTGAGGTGTCTATGTGCATCCTGCAAGAATGCTGCTTAGCTTATTATCAAGTATAGGAATGTGGATCATTAGTAAAAATAATTGTTTACCTACATCTTGACTTTGGTTGTACCTGCAGTCCACTGGTGCCTATAAAGCAGCATCTCGTCTAGCAATTGCCACCCCACCTCCTGCCTACGTACTCAGCCGGGGAATTGGTTGGCAGGTGTATTCATTAATACTAAATTTCTGATTTTGTTGACTTCACTTTTTTTTTTTTTCCTGTTCAAAAGTTGGTTTGCTGTCAAATGAACAGAGTTGGGCTAGCTTTTAAGCTTTTTTTTTTTTACTGCCTTACTGCCTAAATAAGCCAAGAAGCAGGTATGAAAAGCTTAGCCAAACATGCTCTATGTTAATAATATTTACCAACCAGTATTTCAAATAGCGGAAAATAGTGTCCATGGATAAAGACTGCTTCACGAAATCCATAATCAAGATTGTGTATAGTTTTTATATCGTAAACATGTGAAATTTGAAAATGAGAACTCAATCTAGATGATTGGACAAAAATGGGTATTTGGATGAAGAGTAAAAAGCATTAGCGATGTTGGATGATAGGGTATTATGGAATGACAATATATGGAAATTGTAGGTTTTGCCCGAGGCAATATCACTTTTTCTCATTAAATGTTGGACGATATAGAAAATAAAGAAAACTTGTGCTGGCAAGATTTTTCTAAGGCATCATTTCTCAATGCCTACTGCTTCTGTTTCCTTATTGGATTTGATATTGCTGATAATACGTGTTAAGATATTCTATCTCTTAAAGAGTTGAGCAGGTTTTACAGTGTAATATTTTCAGGGGATAGGCATTTTGCTAGATGGTCTTTTTGGAACGGGCACTGGTTCCTCCGTATCTGTGTAAGCATTCAAGAATGCACCCCGATATCAATTTTTGTTGGATTCATTCTAGTTCTTGGGCCTTACCAGAATTGATCACATATGCGGGGCAATATATTTCAGGGAAAATGTAGGTCTCCTTGGACTGACTCGAGTTGGAAGTCGTAGAGTCGTTCAAATTTCAGCTGGTTTCATGATATTCTTCTCCATCTTAGGTAAGCACCTAACATGAAGCACATAAGACAACTTTTCTGCATAATACCCGTCAAATCATTTTGCATTTGATAATTCGTGCAGGGAAATTTGGAGCTGTTTTCGCATCTATACCTTTCCCGATATATGCTGCATTATATTGTGTTCTATTTGGCCTTGTAGGTATGGATTTACTGCTTAAATTATTCGTTCTCAATATCTGTTCACTTTGTAAGATTTGTAGTTTCCTGCAGGTTCAGTTGGTTTATCGTTTCTCCAATTCACTAACATGAATTCTATGAGGAACCTCTTTATTACGGGTCTTTCACTTTTCCTTGGGATCTCTATTCCTCAATTTTTCGGTGAATATTGGAGTCCACGTCATAATGGTCTAGTTCGTACCAATGCTGGATGGGTAAGTAAAGTTTAAGAAAGATGAATGTCATATCGTATAAAGATAAGGAGCGATAAACCATTATGGTAATCGTACTTTATGATTTGTTTATAATGAACTTGTGAATCCAACATGAATAAAATGAAGGATCGGAAGACAGCATTTCCTGATGTTCTTTCCTGTTATATTTTGCAGTTTAATGCATTCTTGAATACAATATTCTCCTCACCGCCAACTGTGGGGCTAATAATTGCCGTCTTTCTTGACAACACACTGGAAGTGGAGAAGTCAAAGAAAGATCGAGGAATGCCATGGTGGGTGAAGTTCAGAACGTTTAGAGGCGATAACAGGAATGAAGAATTCTATACATTGCCATTCAATCTCAACCGATTCTTCCCTCCCACATAGCCTGATCTTTCGAAGAAGCTTTAGTCCTTCAGAAATCCTTATTCATTTAACATGGTAGACTGAATTCCTTGGGAGTTAAATTTATTGAAATCTAGGCGCTTGTTCAATTTTTTTGTGGGCCAAATGTAGCAAGGTCCAGGTAGAAGTGGTAGACTCTGTGATCAATCAATGCTTTATATTTGTTTTTTGTTATGATGAAATAGAAAATAAATGATCACATTTTTTCTCCTTCATTCTTCTTCCTTGTGTTCTTTTCGTTTCTTTCCGGTGGACGGAAGATAAGCTCATGAGGGGTGTTTGAGACTGAGTAATTGCGAGTGCATGTGTGGGTGAAGAAGTCTAATTTAAGAGTTTCGTAAAGATTAAGTGTAAAGTGGATTATGCTGGTCTAGCATGGGCCCATATTTGGTGTCTCTTGCCGATCTATATCCATGTGATTAGCTTATTTATCAAAATAGCTGAACATATAAAAAAATCCTTATTAAAAAATATACTTATATTTATTAATAAATTATGTAACACTGTACTTTTTAACTATTTAATCATGTTCCGAAGTTCTATTCACTGTTTCTATTTTATCCTCTCTCTTTTTTTGGTTTTTCTCTTTTTCTGTCATCTCTTCCCTTTGGTGAAATATTGACGATAATGTAAATGAGAATGTACACGTAGAATGATTGTTTCATCTACTAGACCCTTAAAAAGTCGAGGTTGAAAGTTGAGCACAACTCTTGCAAAAAACATAGGCCTATGAGCGACTTCTAACACCGCGAATTGGTTAGAGATGTCTCATGTTGTTTTTCTTAATAATTTATTTAATAAAAGAGTAGAAACAACATAACCGGTGAGTGTTGAAGAACTTCGTCTAGAAACTTAATTATTACAAAATAATATAATTTATTTGTTTGGCTAGATTTTGTCTACGAAACCCTTTTGCAGGTCACTCATTTTCACACTTGAAACGTGCATTTTCATTACTGGTTGGTATAGAAAATTAAACTCAAAACAATATATACTCTTATATCTTATCGAACCACTTCATCTAGAAATTTAACATATTAAAAGAAGAAACGATAAATATATATATATATCTTTATCTTTTACAGTAGAATTTTATTTTATAATGAAATTGAAATAATATAAAGAGATGACAATTTTGTTAGAAGTATTCAAATTGGCTTTGTGCATGAAATCTATTCCTTTCATTCTCATTGTATATAGTCCTCCAAGTTGGCATAGTGCAAGATTTGCTGTACTTTGTGCATGTCATTTTCATGTTCGTAACTAGTCAAGGCAGCAACCTTAAAAGTCGACGGCGTGCTCCTTATCTTCCATTGGTCTTGTCCACAAATATAAAAGTTTCACTTCGACTAAATAGGAAATGCTTAAATCATAATTATTGGATAAGGTTCGAAATATGATCCGCTTAAAGATCTAATTGTTACGGAAACACCATTTAGTTGACCTATTAAACAACTTCAGTTGATCACATCTTTCTCCAATAAGAATCGAATAAAGCTCCTTCTCCGAATATAATCTAGTAGGATCGAAAGAAACATGTCTTAATCCATAGGATCCAGAATATTGGACATGGGATTTCTAGTCAACAATTTGGGCAATACTTCTAACTCAATATTTTCACTCTTATAGTAGTGATAACTTCTTATATTTGATGTGAAACAGGTATGTAGACCAAACTTGTTCAAGAAATCCATGAAGAAGTTCAATGTAACATGGTGGGCTTATTCATTCCCTTTAACATTGATGGCCATTGCTTCAACTAAGTATGCACAATTGAAAAACAGTGCTGCTCATGTCTTAATGCTCCTTCTGTCTGCATTTTCTGTTTTGGTTTACTTGTTTTAATGGTGCTCACTGCGCTCAACACCAATTTACTTTTACCAGACGATGACGACCCTATTAAAAGTCATGCTAGTCCTAGTTGTTCACTCTAGATAATTGTTCTAAGAAACTTTCACTCTCAACGTCTATAAATAATAAATCATTGATGGAAAAGACTCCTAACAAAGATTCGAGTTCTATTTGCCTGGCTATGATACTGGTGCTGCCTGGCCTCATATGACGCAAGGCGGTTGGAGGTTGGTATTTACACTTTCATTATGTGAAACTGCTCCTCGAGTTTTCCACCAAACCAAGTCATAGTTTGATGTCACTTCGTATTAGAGGTATCAAATTGATAGACCAGGCTGCATCACCTATGACATGCGAAGTCAACAAGTGAAATTATACATGATTTTTTCAATATGTCACTTCCTTGGATACATACCAAATAAATAATATGTGATTGCCAAGACTAACCAATTATAAATGAAGTCATTTTTACATTTGTTGAGATGAGAAACTTTTGCAACTATTACAGACTAGTCCATGTAAATAATCTATTGATAGTGAACAATAAACACAAGCATATGTAGCAAATAAAGCAAAGCACATTGAAAAGGAACTTCATATAGTAGCAACATATTGTTCATCATCTCCAAAATCAAAGTCGAAATTACCCACTTATAAAACAAATCAATATAACAAACTCATCAGATAAGAATTTTTAAAACTTCATACTTCCGATCAATCTACATATCAATGTGCAGCGGAAGGAAACTAACGCAATGTACTAAATTATATAATCTACGTATCAGTGTGCAGCGGAAGAAAACTAACGCACTGTACTCAATTATATAATCTAGAGTAGTTATCTTTAAAGTGAAATTGATGCAAGTTGCCTAAATTGTAACCAATCTTTCAATCTATTATAGTAAGTGGAAACACGAAAGAAGTGGACAACTTGATGATTACTAATCGTTTGATTTTCCGCAAGTGAACGGGATCGTGAACAAGTAATATATTAGTGTGTAGATCTTGAATTTCTCTTGCTTATCATCCACTCTCAATGTCACTTCGCCACTTTCAAAGTCCATGATAGCTCGGCTTGTTGGAAAGAAAGATCAGCCTAAGACAAGTAATATTGCATCCCATGACTCCTCTATATCTAGGACAACGAAATCAACCGAGAATATAAATTTGCCAACTTTAATGAGCACATCCTCAACTACTCCTCGCGGGCATTTGATTGATCTGTTTGCCAATTGAAGGAAGATGGATGTGTCTTTTAGCTCTTCCAAACCTAAGTTCCTATAGACAAAAAAAGGTATTAGGTTTATACTTGCTTCTGAGTTACATAAACAATTAAAATTCGAATCACTTCCTATTGTGCAAGGTATTTTGAGATTCCCTTGATCTTTTAGTTTACGAGGTAATTTGTTCTATAAGATGGGACTACACTCCTCATTTTACTTGATGGTCTCAAAATCTGTAAACTTTCTCTTTTTGGATAGGAGCTCCTTCAGAAACTTTGCATAGTTGGGTATTTGAGATATAACTTCAATCAGAGAGATGTTAACATGAAGCTTCCTGAAGATGTCCAAGAACTTTGCAATCTGTTATTCCAGCTTCCTCTTTTGCGATCTCTGTAGGAAGGGTATTTATGAAACATATTCTTTGGGTAGGAGTGGTTATCTTAACCTTTGGATCCTCTGATTCTTTTTCTTTCTCTGATTCTATATTATACTCAGATTTCTCCATGTGCTCCTCGACCGTGGAAGGCACCTTTTTATTCACTACCACCTCTCTCAACTGTGATTTCTGGAAGTTGAACCCCGATGCGTATAGTGATTGCTTCAATCTCCTCACTCTCTATAACTTTTACTGTCATTACCTGCTATTTGGGATTTGTCTCAGTGTTGTTTGGCAGTGTTCCTGGCTGTCTTTCAAGACTGCCTTAGCTTTCTGTCCCATTTGGTTTTCCAAATTCTTGATAGCAATTCCCTGAACTTGTAAGCTCTTATCCGTTCTTTACATGTATTGAGTAGATATTTTCGCCAATTTAGTAACAAGATCTTCTAATGAAGATTTGTTTTCGGTCAGCTAAAAACTAGGTGGTGCAGTCTGCCGTGATGCAATCTGAGCTCCCTGATTGTTGCTCCATGAGAAGTTGGGACGATTTCTCCAACTAGGATTGTATGTGTTGGAATAGGGATTATTTTGCTACCTCTAGAAGTTTTGCGTGTAGTTAACATCTTCCACTGGTTGAACAAACGGACTACCCACATTGCAATCTACGCTCTCATGGTTCCCTCAACAATGCTTGCATCTCGATCTAGCTGTTTGAATTGCATTAATCTGTTCCACTTTCTGAGCTAAAGTTGCCAGCTGCATTGAGATTGCTGTCAATAGTTCCACCTCATGTATCATAGCTACTTTCTATACATCTGTTCTTTTTGTTGGCCACAGTGCACTAGTGAATGTCAAATCCTTCATGATCTGATAGACTTGATCTCTTGTCTTCTTTGTAATAGACCCATCGCATGCGAAGTCAACATTAGCTCTGCTTGTCAGATTTAGCCCAGAAATATTGAACTTGAAACCATTTTTGCAACCCATGCAGTGGACATTGACGGAGCAATCCCTTCTAGTTTCCCCCAAGCCTCATGAAGCACTCTGAGTTGAGCTAAGAAAATGTAGTGATTTTATCCCTCAATCTGGCAATCCTTTTAGGTGAAAAATATTTGTTCAGGGGTTTCTGGCTCAAATTGTTCTAGCTGGTGATGCTGTGAGGAAGAAAAGTATCCAACCATTCCCTAGCTAAATCTCTCAAAGTGTAAGGAAAAAGCCTCAGCCAGATTGCTTCACTTGAAACCCCTAGATATTTTATTGTTGCACACATGACCAAAAATTTTGAGATATTCTGGAACATATTGATCACATACGTCCTCAACTGAAAATTTACCTAACCAAATACCGGATACATGATACTGGATTTGCTTTTCACGACCCGTGGAACCATATACTCCCCCATCAACCTAGCATTCTCATTCCCTGCCTTCACAATTGGATGTGCTGCTTCTTCATTCGCCCCAATAGCAATTTGATTTTGATTTTGTTCTGCCATGAGCTTTGCTTGCTGTTTTTAATGTGCTTCTAATTCTTATATTCTTCTTGACCTGAATGTTCGTTCAATTTTCGGATCAAATTGAGCAAGATCACCGTGTCTCGAATTTTGCATACAAAGTTCTGAAAAGGAAAAAATAGAAAAATAATATAATATTTTTCTAATAAATGAAACTAAATAAATAAGCAATAAAAATTTAAATTAAAGCAAGAATTAATTAAAACTAATTAAATACAGTAGTTCCCAAAAACGGTGCAAAAATTTTGATCGTTTGATTTTCCGCAAGTGAACGAAATCGTGAACAAGTAATATAGTAATGTGTAGAGTGTCGAACCCATGAGAACTAAGTATTCAATCGAGTTCAAATTAATAGCAACCTTAATCGAATTGCAAATATGTTTTGACTTTTCTATAATAATATCTAAATTATCGATTAAACGAGAAAATAATTTAACTGGTTTGATTTCAAATATGTAAAAGTAGTGCTAAGATATCGAATCTCCATTGTTAATTCATTTTTAGCACAACGAATTAAAGTGACAGATTGCAATCATTCTTATTGGTCAATGTTCCTAATATAATTGAAAACCTCTCTCGATAGTTATCAAATCTATTCCACTCATGTGATATTCATATCTCTCAATAAAAGATACGAACATGATAAACGCATTAACCGATCTAGAACATATATGAAAATCACGTAAAGCATAGATGTATATCTCTATCCCATATCGGACTTGACAATATTTATTATTTTTAGCTAAAAACCTATTATCTCTCTCGATAATAATAGTTTCCAATAAATCATCTCAACTAATAGCTAATTAATTGAAAAATCGGTGAAAACAATAATAAACATCCAAGAAAATTAGTTGTCAAAATAATTAATTAATTCCAAAAATTTCATAACAAATGTTCATATCATCCAAACAATGTATAAAACTAGCATAACATATAGAAATTACAAGAAATCATATTTAAGTGAAAAAATATAACCCGAATTTTTGATAAATTGAAAAGATGAAAATGAATTTTGAAATTTAGAATCTCTTCATTGATTTCTTGATGAATATCCACTTGCGTATTCTCTTCTTGGCCCAAAAATCAAGTTTGAATCTTCACTTGATAAATATTGAAGTATGAGATGTATATGAAATGTCTCTAATATGTATTCCGTTGTTATGTATTTTTAGGAGTAGAAAATTGGTTCAAAATCACGTCCAAATTGGCTTCAAAAAGAGTTTCAATCAAATAAAGAAAGTTGACTTCACGCGCAGATTTTTTGTCTATGCATAACAATTAGTATTTTGGCCATAACTTTCTCGATCGATATCTTATTGAGGTGATTCAAAGTGCATTGAAAATATAACTCAAATGGATACAACTTTTATAGAAATAGATTTTTTCCAATTCGGACATTTACTATGTCAAAAATGGATCTCAATATTCAGCTAAAAATCTGGAATATAACTTGTGCGATTGAAAATTGATTTTGATAATATTTTGATCACATTCCATTTCCTTTTGAATTCTAATTCTATCCACTTGTCTCATAGCAATCTTCAAAGTATCATTTTGTGGTCCGAATCAATAAAAATCTGGAATATAACTTATGCGTTTTGAAATTGATTTTGATCATATTCCATTCCTTTTTGAGTTCTAAATCCGTCCAATTGTCACCTAGCAATCTTCAAAGTATCATCTTATGGTCCAAATCAACTAATGAATATTTACAATTTGGTCATTAAACTTTGAATTTTGTCATTTTCACCAATTTTTGCTTCTTTCTTTCGATTTCTCGTTCAGCCATTGAGTTTTACATATATAACATAAAATACGACAATTTAGGATGTATTTTGTCAAAAAAATTATCAAATATCGTTATTTTAGACCCTAATAAGTGTATAAAATACACTTATCAATTACTAAAAAAGTCTACCTCAGTAGACAGTGTATATAGAAAAGTGCCGAGTAAACTTGGTGAATAGAACCCCTTTTTCTCTAATTTTTGTGTTCAGGGAGGAATTTAGAATTCTATATTATGAACTCATACTTTGATTTTTCTCCTTCCTCTGATTACGAAAAATTCCAGGAGTCTAATCAATTAAAAATTGCGAGACTCCAAATTGGACTCTTGCACTTGGATTTCAAAGTGGGGCTCTTCATTCAGTCAGCATTCGGCGAGTGCAAGCTAAATAAATATAAATATTTATTTATTTACTTTAATTAAAAAACAATTAAAAATTAGTAATTTATTTAATAATGCATGGAAAAATGCGGAATGTGACAAACTCTTCAAAAAAAACTTGTTGATCCGTTACAATCGAGGATTTGGACATCAAATATTTGTTGATTTGTTGGGAATATCGAATAATTGAAACAATTGAGATACCCACAATTTTTACACAAACAAACAAAAAACAACAAATTAAAGTTTAAAGGATATTTACACTACATATTTTATTAGTTGCACAACATTTTGATTACACTCAATCTTTCCCAATCTTTTCGATTATACTCAATGTCCCCTAATCTTTACATATTGTAACACTTATATCCCAAAATTTTCGACGTAAATCTCAACTCTATAGTGATTTTGTCCAAAAGTTTGATGAGACAACATATCATATGACAAAAATGAACAGTGCACAGTGGATTCCCTCTTTTAATAGAAGAGGGATATACATTCTAAAGCATGCAAATAGAATATTTTGACTAAAACTATCATCGATGACGTGCATATAATTTAATGGAAGGTTGAAGATAAAAATTTAACAAAAAATAAATTAGGAACATAAATATTGCAATGGGCAAATTTTGAGAACCTTAATTATCTATTATAATTTGGTGCAATAAATAAAGATTGCGTTGTGAATACCTAAAGTTGTATGTAATTAAAATTAATTGCTGACTTTGACTTCGCAAAAAAAGCACATAATGCTGAACTAGAAGCTCAATAGCCTTAATTTTTATCAAATGTGTTTTAAGTGTGTTGCTTTTATACAATGTATTACTCCAAAAAGTCTTTAACCTTGATGATTCCAAGCCTAAAGTGTAATATTACATATTCTATATAGTATTAAATTGGGCGTGACAATATATAAATATTGGATATAAGATTAATTTGGACATGTTTTACTGCATTCCAAAACATAGGTCAATAACAAAGATATTTTATGATCTTTCTCATTTCCTTAAAAGGAATTGCATCCTTAACGGACATCATAACAAAGAAAAAGGACAGTCCTTAAAAAATGTCTTGATGTTGATCATGATTTCATCAATTTAAAAAAAAGGAACAAATCAGTTGACACTATTGGATTACACATTATAAACGAGACTTGTTAAGAATAACGCCCAATGCATATTTGTTACATTGTATTTGATACAACTCGACAATACGATGAACAGCAAGATTTAATCCTTCATATAAAACATGTCATAACTGTAAAATTGAAGTTTGAAGGGGAACTCTTCTGATATATCAGCACAAGGACACAGAGATTGTTGCTACAAATTCCGGGCAGCTGTTGTGTAGTATCCACGCTTCAAATTCCATTTCTTTGCCAGCTTTTTCTTTGATTCCTTGCATGAAATGCGCAATGCAAGCAAAATCCTTCCTTGAAACATTTTAAATTTCAACAGCACAGCATCACCAAGACATGTTTGAATTCTCTAATGCTCCACCCAAAATAATATTTGCAACCCAAAAACATTATTAATGTTTGTATATAACTACGCAAAATTTATGAATAACTCAATAAGTGCAGTTTGGTGTGCAGCATTAGATGTATTGGACTACATAACAGAACATTCGAAGTTTTCTAATCTACCGAAAGAAACTTGCCATAAATGTTAAGAATCCAATGTAGGTAGGAATATGTTTTGAAGCAGTTTTATGAACCAGAAATCAAGAAAACTAGACCTTGCATGATGCAAATTAAACCCAGAAATTCTTTAAGCCTATAAACTAGAAAGAGTATAGAATAAGTACCTTGAAGCCTGAAGGTCAGAGGAAGAACCGAACAAACCCATAACAAAACAAGAAATAGAAACTATTTTCACTTTTCATATTATGAGGTTTTTTGTTTAAGGTTCCTCTGTGCTGTATATGAACCTTAAACTGTGTTAGAAAGATGGAGGAACTTACAGGTACATTGAATCTGGTCTGTGTTTATTAAGCATGCATTGGTTTTGCTAATTGTGCCCCCACTTTTTCGTCTGTTACATTATTTGAAACAATATACCATCTAGCATCACTGATACTAAAACACGAGTCTCAGCAGCGCAAAGTGATATGGTCAATAAAAAGTAATATTAAGTAATTCATTTATTAACAATTATATAATCTTTCAGGAGTCAGAAATGTTGTCTCGATAATCGAGTAGGATATATGTTGTTTTCCAAATGGTTAAATGTTCTTTTAAGTTTTAACAATTAAATAACCCCCTAAATGTAGAAAATGCTTTCTTAGGTCAACCCGACACAAATTTTGAATGTCCACTAGATCATGACCGAGTTAGACTTGTGGCTAGTCGTGCAAAGCCTAGAACACTGAGCTTGCAACATTAGTCACAGTACAACTTGTTATTTGTCCAAGTGCAGTCTTGCTTTCCTCCACGCAATATGACGTGCTCTCATCACCCTTGGTGGAAGTCGATCGTGACAGCAATTTTCCTATGTCCCTCCATCCGTTCCATCACCAAGCCATATTTCAAGGACCGTAGTTCTTACTGATTATAAACATAATTAGTTAACCCATCCTCATTGGACTCTTAGCCCTTAAGGAAAATTTTACTATACTCTTATACTCCTAATCGATACTCCTATTGGCAAATAGGTATTCGGTTTATAGAGGACGATATTTTCCCATCTCCTTATCATGACTTGGCAGGACTCAGGGCAGGCTAAATTTTTTGTACTGACCTTAGATATGATTTTATTTTTCCTCACATTTTCATATAGGTTTTCTGTATTGGAATGGCAAAACCTGGAATCCAAATTTTAACATGATTAAAGTTTGGTAACTTTAAAACTTAGAATTCCATCTTAAAAAGTTAAATCTCATAAAGGGGAGTAATCTAAATTCTCATATGAAATTTATCCTTAACATGCCCCCACAAAATGATAACTTATTTGAGCAAACCAACTTTGAAATCCACGTGTTCATTTTTTTGAGTCTTAAATGAATCAAATTACTTGTTGAAGTTTAATAGACTCTAATACCATGTTAAGACTTAAATTTCATCTTAAAAATTCAAACTCGATAAGAAAAGTAGTTTGTTGATATATATTTTCATCTTTATTCGATGCAAAATTTATCCCTTTAACATGTAGCAATGGGATTAAATTCCCTTAGGTACACAATGACTTTAAAATCACACAATTTCAAATTAATCTAACAGAGTGGTTTTGAACCATTAAGAAACTTTAGTAACTAAATGCCAGTATCAACATGAAATTTCGCTCCAACTTCAAGGATAAAATGTGTAAAATCGACGTTTTTACGATCCAATGGTAAATAAAATTATGAAAAAGAAATAGCATACCGACCAAATTACAAATAATTAAAGAATAATCTTAGTCTAATTTACAAATCTGATTTTCCAAAATTATTACATAAAAAAGGACTAAAACAGAGTTATTACAAAACTAATTATTGAAAGAGTAGGGCAGTAATCAGCTGTAATAATTCTCAAAATCTTCCAACAACCTAATCTAGGACAACTACTGAACTCTTATGAACGACAAATATTCAAAGAAATGAAATCCAAATGTTAGAAAATTAAAATCTTCATTTTAATCCATATTCTTCACTTTAATCGGTGAGGCATGAGTTCTTGGATCCACAACTCGAAAAAGCTTCTCTCCCTACTGACGACAGCCATCGGTATCCAAAAAGGCTTGACTAGGAAAAAAAGGTCCATTAGAAGAGTCCCAACACCAGCAAGAATCTAAATAGACATGTCCATGGGATAACAGCCAAGTACTCGGAGGAAAGTTGCAAACTCCTGCGGAATAATATAATAAAAAATATTTTTTGTAAATATTAGACTCTCCGATTTTGGCATCAAAATAAAAGCTAAGAAAATAAACGTCTTGTATTTTTCCATTACAAAATTATAGATTGTGCACCTGCAAATGGCGCAAAGCATATTGTGCACGAGGTTCTGCCATAGATGCCTCGAAATCAATGTAGAAAAGGTAATCAAAATACCTGTTGTAAAAAGTGTGAGCGTGTTAATTAGGGGGCACATACATATATACAAAATTGATCTCCTATTAGCTCATGCTAAGATGTGGCACACTACAATAGATAGTGTAATTAGTTTTATAACAAACCATTATCTCCCACCACCTATTGTAGTGTGTCATGTCACCCGAGTGCATATGAGATCAGTCATGTTTATATATATACAGAATAACACAAAAACTGAACTAAGAAAATTTAAAATATTACAAACATCAACACAATGATTACCAAAAAGAAAGTCCCAAACATAGCAGGCTGATAAAGTAATTCCTAATAAATAATCTATTAAGAAATGCAACAAAGGGAATATATTTGCTGATTGACATATTTTATACAATGGATCAAATACCACCAACTCACACAAAGATGGAAACTGGAGCATGGGAGAGTCGACACATGCTATAACATCACATTTGGGGTCTTCACCTGTTGAAATTAATGCACTTAATTCAGTCAAAATCAAATTTTAGTTTTCAGTATCGTTGAAGCAAATATGTTTTGGAATCAAGGTTTTATGTGTGATGTGTTTGGTCCTTTAGAATGTTCTGAATTGTCAAATTAATGATTGTATTTTCCCCCGTCCTCAAGTCCTGTATAAAAATGGCTGAAATGCAATTGTGTAGCTGGTATTCAGTTTGTTGAGCACTCACTTTATTGCAAAGTTCAAAAATTCCAGAGTCCACTTTAGATTGTATCAGATTTCTCTGAAGCAGAAAATCATTTTCTGATTTCGTCCCATTGGACAAATTTGAAGCCACCGATCTTGCACCTGTTGGCAGCAGAATATCTAAATACATTTGAAGTCCAGTGCAGCAGAAACGTGCCTCTCCTAAAACGCAAACAAAAATGGTGACTCCAACTTTTAACTCATCAATTTCCATTATTACAATTTTGGATGGAGAAGAATATTAGTATTGGAAGATTACAATGAAGACAGTTCTCAAGGCGGATGGTGATGAGGACATCTTTTATTTTGTAGTTGGAATTATACTATTTTACTTATGTTTAGTTGGGCTTGTATTAAATGGGTTGGCCTGAGCCCTTTATGCTTAGGTTTGCTTATTTTCTATATATNAAGATCTTCTTTCTAAAGAGATTCGATTCGGAACTCTTATATGTCCAAGGTTCAATATTGGAATTCCCAAAGTGATACACTCTCGCAGGGCTACTAAGGAAGTAATAACCCCTAAAGAAGCTAGAGCAAGGCCTAATTGCTGCCTTCTTCTTCCTCTTGCTAGAATTCTTCTTCTGCTTTTGCTTTTCTTCTCTTTCTTTGCTGGAATCCAATAGATCCTATGTCAAATTTGGTATCAGAGCTAAACCTGGATTCTGTCATCAATCTGCATACCAGAACACCCAGCAATTCCACAAACGCCGCTACAAATCCCCTGCTACAGAATCAGTCCAGTTACAATCAAACAGCCACCACCTTGTATCTGTAAGTTTCCCTGCAACTCCACAACCACAAAGGGGAAATCACAGTATTTCATGATTTACAGCAACAACCATATACACAACCACATCTGTTGCAACTCTCGTTATCTTCTTCACCATGTCAAATACAACAACAGCCCACTACCAAAGTTTTACCAAATATTTCCAATAAACCACCGCCCACAGTCCAAAGCAGCAGACAAATACCAAATTTGACGTAGAATCAATGGATATGTTCTCCCACAATTACTTAGAAGCAGCAGTTAATCACAGGAATAACCACAGAAGAGCAGCAGTGAAGAAGAAGATAAGCAACAGAGGAAGAATTCCGGCAAGAAGAAGAAGAAAGGCAGCAAGAAAGGAGGGAGAACTGAAGAGAAAGGGAAAGAAACCGGAGAAGAAGACCAGAGGGAGAAGAAGCAGGGGAAGAGGGACATTAGACGGGGGAAGTTGAAGAAGGGACTTAACGGAAGGAAGTGGCGCCAATGAAACGGAATGATGATTGTCAATACACCTTCTATACGGAGAAGGCGGCCTTGGAATATCGCGAACTTTACACTTATTTTCCCAAATGGGAAAAACATTAGACGGGGAAGGCTCTATGATAGACTTATGATGAGATGGCGCTCATGAGATGGGTGAACGATGTTGACCACGCTTTTCCTATGGAGTACCAATAAGTAACTCATAATCTCGAACTAAAGAGTAAGCGTGATCAAAAGTAGTGATACCTCGAAGGAAAAGCTCATGCCTAAAATCATCTCTTAGAACTTGTCTAAACCTACTCAAAGTTAAGGTCTCATCCTCAATGACATGACATTTCATTCGAAATTTCTCAAATTGGGCAATGTATCCAATCACTAGCCGATTCCCTTGTGTAAGAGCAGTCCATTGAGTAAAATTTTCATAATCTAAGAAACAATCGAAAGTAGGAGCGTCTACTTTAATGTTTCTAAAGAAATGCTCCTTATGATGAGAAAGAGAATGAGTACCGTGACGGTCATAGCCTCGTTCTCGCTTATGAACCTAATCCCTATCCCTACGATCGTGTCAAAAATGTTTTTGATCACCTTGTCAACGACGATATTGTCTATTATGAGACACTTTAGAATTATCAACATCAGTCGAATGAGGAATTTGCTTAAAATTGTTCAAAGTAACAGCTAGGCCCATACTCTCTTTAAGAGTAGTAGTCATTTGGATTTAGATAGTTATTATTTATCGGGTGAGTGCATCAAATTGTGAGAGGTCCATGGTTAAGGTACTGAAACCAGAAGTGACAAAACGACCACTACGCAATTGCATGCAATGTAACACTAGCTAAATGACGTGCAATGAAGAGATCAATGAACAACAAGTGCAAGTGACGAAAAAAAAAGCAACCTGAGCATTTTTATTAAAAATTTTGGGATTAAGTAAATCCAAATACAACAAACTAATACCCTTAGCCACATAACGTTTCTTAGGTGGACACCAAACTAACATTCTCCTCTGTTAATCATCCTCACACTGGTCAAACTGAAGTTGTTAACCACAGTTTTGAAAACTTATTAAAGTGTCTAATCCAGGAAAATCTTAGAATTTGGGAATTAATCTTCCCTACAGCTAAAATTGCTTATAACAGTTTTGTGAATCGATCTCTACGTCCGAGCCCCTTTGAAGTTATTCCTGGTTATAAGCCTTTAGACCTTATTCTCATGTCCCCATGTGCTTGTATGTCTATGTCAGTTGGCGCAATTGTACAACATCTTCATGATTTGCATATTGAGATCAATAAACAACTTGAAGCAAGTAATATATCATATAAACTTCGAGCTAATTTACATAAATGATATACTAAATTTAGTATTGTGGACTATGTTATATTGCAAGCCTGTAGTGCACGCCCATTTAAAATTTTAAAGCAGGTTGGTCCAAATGCATATGTCATTGATTTTTCATCACATTTTGGTTACAACTCTACTTTAAATATTGAAGACTTTGTTACTTACAAAGGCTGATAATTCTTTTCTACTTTCATATGTGGATCCCCAACTTAAATATATTACCATTTCTACTCCAATAACCCCTGTCATAAAATTGATGCTACTTTAGATGAGCAGGTTATGTTGACCATTGATGGAGAGATTCAATACTTCCTTGTTTGTTGGGTAGATCGACTTGCTTCTTGTGCTCCTAATTATGCACAACCATGTGAAGATTTTGGAGATGAGTTGCATGAGTACTTACTATTTGCACTTGCGTTGTCTTCATTCATGGAGTGTCGATATTTGGTTAGTAAAAGAGATCGTCCAAGTGGCATGACTTCGAGCATTTTTAGCATCAGACTGATTGTAGCTCTTTTGTGATGTGTCCACTCGATGGAGTCGAGTTTTCCTCCCTCCCCGAGAGAGTTGATGACATCTTTTATTTTGTAGTTGGACTTAGAATATTTTACTTATGTTTAGTTGGGCTTATATTAAATGGGTTGGCCCAAGCCCTTTATGCTTAGGTTTGCTTATTTTCTATATATGGCCATGAATTGCAACATTAAAGGCAGATAATGAATGAAGGATAAAAATGGCTAGTTGATCAAGTTTGCCCCCTTTCCCTTGCTTCTTCTTCCCCTGGTTTTCTACTTCGATTTCTCCACCCCACCCCCCCACCCCCTCTTGCTGCCTTCTTCCTCTTTCTGGAATTCTTCTTCTGCTTCTGCCTTTTTTCTCTTTCTTTCCTGGAATCGAATTGATCCTACATAAAATAGTCTATGGTCTATTGTTGAAGAGGGATTGCACAAGTGGAGAGGATGAACCCGACAACAAAGAACAAGGAAAGCTTGAAGCAAAAGATGCAAGTATACTTAGCAAAATTTAAATGATCGTTTCACGAGCAATATTTTCTAGAATTTCTCAAGAAACCTCGGAAAAGAAGCTTGGAATATTTTAGAAGAAGAATTCCAAGGACACAACAAGGTACAAAGCATTAATATTCAAGCTCTTCATGGATGTTTTCAGAATTTAAAAATGGAAGAATCTGAAAGTGTCAAAGAATCTCATACGAGGGTTGCTGTGGAAATTGTTAATCAATTGAGGACTTGTGGCAAATCTATGAAGAAACAACATATTATTAAAAAAATTTGACCAGTACTTTAAAAGAAAAGTTGTATAATGTTGCAGCAATATAAGAGAACAAAGATTTTACCAAGTTATCCATTCGTGAACTAATGGAATCTCGACAAGCTCACAAAGATAAGTGGACAAAAGCATGTGGGAGAGCCAAATGCAAGTGCACCCCAATGAAAGGTGAATTTAAAGTCGCAACTATTTTCAAAGGCCCAAGCTTCAAAGAGGATATGAAATCAGATTGTGGAAGAAGTCAAGATGGTGACAAAAGTAAGGAAATTGAGGAGGTAAAAATTTTAATATTGCAAAATTTGCAAGAAATCAAATCATACTATTTCAGATTGTTGGTGTATAATTGATAGTATTTGGCCATATTGCAAGAAATTGGGAATCCAAAGAATGAAACCAAGCAAATTTTGTTGAAGAAAATGCTGAAGATGGAAATGTGTTTTCTACCAGTAAATCATTTGCTCATGAAAATAACATCTTGAATATCGACATAGGCTATAGTCATCACATGTCAGGAAATGAAAAATTCATTCCCAGCATTGATCCTTCAGTTACTATGAAGGTGACCATGGGAAATGGCACAGCAGTAGGAGCTAAAGGGAAAGGCACAACTGGCATAAACACAAAAAAGGGATTGAAATTTATCCAGATTATCGCAGATTTGGATCATATTCTTTTGAATGTCGGAAACCTCTTGAGAAAGGTTATCACCTTGTTTTTGCAAGTAATTGTTGTCGAATTTTTTATAGAAATAATCCTGCTCAAATGATTGCTGATGTCAAAATGGATAAAAATCCAAATTTTCCTTTGGAGCCATCTTGTAATGCTTTCAGGTCTCAAGTTAACGACGCATCGAAGCAAGAAGTTTGAAGAAGGCAATGAACAAAGAAATTGAAGATGATATAGGAAACAACACACAATAGTCAGGAAGCAAAACCACAACAATTGAAAATTTCAAAATGAATTGGTGCTACAAGACCAAGCTCAACTAACATAGAAGTATGCCGAAAAATGAAGCAAGATATGCCTCGAAGAGGTCCACTACACAAAGGCCAACAACTAAAACTCGATCAGTGTGGATAAGAAGACGAACATTCCCAAGAAAAGTAAATGACAGGCACAACATGGGTTGTGACTACAAATCTACAATTTACATGGATAAACATTCATTTACTCGTGATAGTACAAAAAACATTTCAATCAAATGTCACTTTATTCAAGAAGCAACTGAAGGGGAAAAATCGCCATCAACGTGCATGCCCACTTACGTGGACACTTCCCAAAAAAAGATTTTTCTATATCCTGGAAATGATCGGCATTTTCAAGCATTAAGGAGGAGTGTTTGAATTCACGCACTTAATTAAATCAAAATCAAATCTTATTTCTTTGCATTGAGTCAAATATTTTTTGGAATTGTGTTAAGGTTTAACGTTTATTTTGTTTTTCCAACAACTCCTTTAGAACGTTGCACAGTAAAATCTAGATTTGTGAGTTGCCAAATTGATGGTCGTATTTTTCAACATACTCAAGTCTAGTATAAAAAGGGCTAAAATGTACACATATTCAAGAGGAGAATGAATTAAATATTTTGAGATTAAATATCTCATTCCAAGCTCTACTAAAGCAACTCAAATTTTCCTCACCACTTTTGGGAAAGTTTGAATTGCTTCCACATAGCTCAAAACGAGATTTCTAATTGTAATATTTAATTCATTTTCCTTATGTAATATGTATGCATAAAACCCTTTTAATACTAGATTAGAGGATACAGGAAAATACGACCATTAGTTGACAACTCGCTAGTCTAGAAATTGACTCCAGAATGATGTAAAGGACTTATTGGAACAACAGAATACCAGTAAACCTTTACACGATTACAAAACATATTTGATGCAAAAAAAATATAACTATAACCTAATTGGCTTTTCCAGGGCCGTCGGCTAAGTGCAAATCAGAGTTGATTCCAAAACACGTTTCTGAGTGCACTACAGTAGTCATGTATATGATGTCGAAAAACTGAAGCATTTTTTTTACATTTCCTTATTTCTTTCTGAAGTAATATTATACTAAATTATAGAAGTGTTAGGTTCTTTGTCTTCCTTTGGACAGTCCGGAGGATGTAGTCGAAGAAGCAAGAACATTAGCACTTTATTTAATGAATTTCAACGCAACCATCTCTTTTCCACACCACAAATTTTCAGTTCCCAGTCTATAACCAAGAGAATATGTGATTAATTATGTAAAAACAAGATGAAATCATTCAACCATATTTACTCACACAAATACTAGGCTTTCTATGTGCTCCCAAGGATTTTATTTTATTTTTAATCAAAGCACTATCAACTTCTAGGTGGCATTCTTAGGTATCCACTTATTATTAATAAAACGAGATACAATTCTGACTCCACAGTACTAAATCTAGTATCTATCCGTGAGAATCAATTTGACACAATTATGAGGAAGTGTTTTCCAGTGTTCCGACATCTTAAATTAGACAACAATTTCAGCATTGTGCACTTTTGATATAAGATATGAAGAATGAAACAAAGTTTAATCACGGAAAAACCTTAACTGAATCAGGCGTGACAGAAGATTTTATATATCTACAATATAGTGACATAGGAGATGAATTTTCTGAATTAATCGTGTCTGTGATCCAGATAGGCCCTGTACTGGTTTTATGCAATTTTATTCAATTATAAGACTGATAATTACACATGGACACATATTCCTAAAACTCAATAGAGCTTATGTTGGCTACATAATTATATCTGGAAAAACAGTATAATTAGCAAGAAAAGGCACTCACTTGGAAGTTCCAGTATTTGAGTCATCTACTACCCTTAGCGGTTGATTTCTTTGTGGTCGACTTTCAATCTAAAATTTATTAACCGGGTTATAGGAGTAAATGATAATCTGTTTAAAATGATTAGAGCTTTGCAATACCTTTGTCAAACTAATATCCCTCAAAGCAAATACAGCCAAAGCCTTAAATAACACTCCAGGGCCTTCGTCCAAAGTAAACACAATACTTGTCTAGATCAATAAACAATATTTAGCATACTAATATGAGGAAAAACACAAAATAGAAATCAAATGGCTAACAGCTTTTCTACCTTAAAAGGCTTATCAGTCCTTGGTATTATAGGATCTCTTGCAAGAACTAAAAATCGAGTGATGTTTCCACAATTATCCTGTAACACCCAGGTAATTCAAGCAATAGTATATCACATTAAATGGAAGCTAAAATCTTTTATGCTTGAAAACTAAGGCAAGTGAAATTGCACAAAAAAAATTCTAACAGGAAAATGAAACATAATCTGCCTCTAAAATAACCTATATGTATCTGGCCATTGTCCTCTCACCAGTGTATACCATATTTTCTTTCTAAAGTGCATATTTTCCGGTCTACAGTATATCAAGACATAGGTTAACCGGATTTATTATCCTGCAAAGATTTGAAAATGTCTGCCCACTAGGTAGAGGTGCATAAACAGCAGTAGGGGTGGGCTTTGATTGGTTCCTTTTGTCTTCTAATTTTGCTTCAGCATGCTGAAATTTCAGTTGGGAAATAATAGGAACTGAACTCCAAGCAATTAAATTTTGATATTTCCAATTTGATCTAATAAACATTTGGTGTTCTGCGTTCAGTTTGGACTGAAATTCATTTTAATGAAAATTACAGCCCAAATTCAAATAAGTTTTGCCCAAAGCCTTGAATACTTCTTCCTCACAGTTATAGGATGAAAGCATGCCTAGATAGTAGAATTTGAACCTTGGTCCAAAAACGAAGTCAGTTAATCTGAATTTACAGTACATAACTAGTCTTTTTGTGGGTTTGATTTCTAATCTAACATGAATTATTGTATCTTAAGTTTTCTGTAGTCGCATATTTACAAGACTATAAACCAACTGAAATAAAAATAAGTCGCTCTGGAGAGGAACTTTTCGTATAAACCAGTTAATCACTACTCATATGAACAGCAAACAAGCGATAACATGAGGTAGTGTGTCAACCTGCGAGAACCTAACACTTATGTAGTATATCCTCCTATTCATCTCTCAATTGGGACTCCTAGAGATCTCATTTAGCCCGTTTGGTAGGGATTAAAATCTAAATTTTTATCTAAGTCAAAATCAACAATTAATTTTAACTACATATTTCATGATCCACAACTTTTCAACCACACATTTCATCAAATTTTACCGCAATCTACTAAAAAACTGATTTTATTACCCCACCAAACAGGGGCTAATATCATTTTTTTTTAACTAAGGGGCTTGTATAGCTCTCAATTGAGATTATTTTGGGGGCTTGTTCAGGAGCAGGGGCCAAAAAATTGATTCAAAGTTGGTAAGGAATGTTGCAGATGGTTATTTATGTGGGACAATTCAATGGTGGTACAATTTTTATTTTCTTCTAGTTTCAGGCTGCGGGTGAAGATAAATGGAAGACTTCGAGAGAGCTATAAAGGAATTGTAGAACAAACGGGTAAATGTAGGAAGCTGAAAGATTTCTTAAGATTAGGGATCTCATTTGATTAGGATATAGTTTTTTATACAACGCTTAATAGAGCTATTTTTAGTAAATATTATCTGTTTTCCTTACAAAACTGCATTATAGATATTTGATTTGTTGAGCTTCTTGTATAAATATGTTTTGAATTGGTTTTAGCTAATAGAAAAGATTTGAAATAGTAGAACAAATAGGAAGTTCTCAAAATATCTTTTTTTACCACACGGGTTGAAGAGATTCTATATAGTGCGCAAGTAGGAATGAAATTGGAGACTTAAGTAGCTAGACCAAGTTCAAAGAAAAATATTTGGACAAGTACCTGAATCCTTTCAGCAAGTATATTGAATCCATAAAGTTCTGCTGCTCGAGCACTTGCAACGATGCCAGCATCCATCATTCTGTTTGAGGCCACAAGCTGATCCAAGGGAGTGTACACTTGAAAGAAAATTAAAACCTCTAAAGAAATTAAAAATATAATTAGCTTAGAAGCACTTGTGAATTACCTGAGCAGCACCAGCTGCATCGTCGACATTCTCTCTTAGAACACCTAACTTATTCAGGAATGCATTACATTGGTCAAGTGCCTGTCAGTGAGAGATCACAACTTGCATAAACCAGTACATGGAAGTATACTTTTTTAGGCAAGCTACAAGTCCTAGCAGAATATTTTTCAAAATCTAAGAAAAATATTTATTTCAAAAAAATGAAGATATCTGAGGTAGATGAATAGTTCTCGAATTATTTAATGAGGTTAATATACAAACCACGTTAGCTTTCTTTCGATGCTTTTTTCACATTAACAAATTTTCTATCACCAAACTCAAGATTCAAACTGTATAACTTTGTCAATAGTTCAACTTCTTCATTTTCAATTCTGCTTCTCTGTTTATATAAATATGACAAAAATTAAAATATTTTTTGTTGTATTGATTCAGAGGAATGTGACATCCATGGACACAAAAGAACTTCACGATGGTGAAGCCAAGAATTCATAACCTTTTGTGATGGAGAATACAAGGAAGATGCATTTGATGGATCAAGTGTCTAACTTTCTCCTATTTCAAGGATGTACATACATAAATGGAACACTTACAGGAGTTTGAGAAGAAAATATATGACAAAAAGATGGATAATTTAGTTTAAGGGTGTCCATTATGTATTAAAGCGAGACCAAGGCTTGGCATCCTATTATTTTGATATGAAGTTGTGATTCAAATCACAATGGAAACATCAAGGCCCCATTCACTTCCAGAAGAAGTCTTTTCCTCTAAACAACCTTGTTTTGTTGATGTATATTGCCACGGAAGATTGACGAAAATCCCATTTATTTTCGTATAGGTTCCCATAATACTTGAAAAGTGTGTCTCATTATCTGTTCTAAGGACAGGGATCTTTATTTGGAACTGTGTTTGGATAATTTCATTTGAAGAAAGGTTGCATAGTGTTAGATGCCTCAGATTTTTCTTTTAAAAACAGATATGTCAAACTGATGGGAATTTTTAATTTAATTTCCAAATTAGATACTTATTTTAGGATATGTAATTATGACTTTATTTAATAAATTTTCTAGTATTTTAATCCAAGAAGATATATTATATGGAGGACTTTCCAATTCGTTGTGTAATTAGGGATTTAGATTCTCGAGTATTTTCTTAGATGTTTCTTATCAAAATTAGACTAGTTTAAATCTTATATAAGCTTATGCTTTATAATAAGACACAACATTTGATATGAAATAAATTGATATTTTCTCCCACTAAATTCTCCTCTCCCTCTTCTTGTCTTTCTTCTCTCTTCCTCTTTTCTTTTCTCAATCTTGTTCTTTGTTCATTATTCTACGCCATGTTTAATTTTCAAATTGAATACTTATTTTAGGAAACATAATTAGGATTTTATTTAATAGATTTTATAGTATTTTTCTAAATAAATTATACTAGTTTAAACCCTATATAAAGGGGGCTTACGCATTGTAATAGTTAGACTTTACTTTATTGCATTCTACGTCATCAACTGATGAAATTGTGAGGAATAAATTATTAAAGGAAAGAGGAATATCATGTAATACAAAGTATATAAAACTAGACCAGGATAGGGAAATAACTGGGGTTCTATTGAGGAAAGAAGCATTAGCAAAATGGTCACTGGTCCTGTTTTTTTCTTATGATTAAGTGCAAGTTGTAAGATTTTTAATCATAATAAAGTTCATTTTCACATATGGTCTTGCACGAGCTTTTCACATATAGTAAAAAATTAAGAGTATTATAGCCTTTTGACTTCAATATATTTTTATATCTTTCTAATGCTTGACCGGTCCTAAAAGGCCGCATCATGGATTACTTCAATACAACTAGTAAAAATAAAGATGAAAATTAAGGTCAAGAAACAGCTTTTAGGAAACTAAAAATAATTGGACTGCCTGATTAGTTAACGAAGTTAAAGAATGCATCAGCCAACCTTACTGTTCTAATTGAAGCGAGACAATTACATGATTCTTCTGAATAAATCTGCCTACAGTTCCATATTCATTATTACAAAAAAAAAAGAACTATCACCTGTGGATGGCTTAGGACACGTTTCAGCTGCTCCAATCTCACACCTGGTAATGCTAGAAGGCTGAAGTTAACAGCTAATTGAATCTCTCCAACAATATGCAGTCTATGTCGAAGGAGTAAATCATAGTTTCTATGAATGCATCCACTTAAAGAATTCTCAATTGGAAGAATTGCTCTATCAGCAAGCCACAATTCAACAGCCTGAGCATATTTGACATCAACCAGAACAAAATAAACACATAATTGAAGGTTTTTGTATCACTGAATTTAGTTTGGCCGTCATATAAGTGGAAAGTTTCAAATATTAAAATCCAGCCACCCACTGATTTGAATAATTAATAATGTTAGTATGCCAATCATTTTTAAGGAACAGTAAGAAAACTAAAATGCAATGCAATTTTTTTATCAAAAAAAAAAAAAGCTTTAGCAATTGCTACTGGTAGTTATGATGTCACCTTAAATGTATCTTCAAATTCTTCACATGGAAAAGTCTCGCATTGTGGGTAGGCTTTAAGGGCAGCATCCTCACTGTATGCTCCTGCAAGCCCCTACATCATCCAAAGTATTAAAACAAAAGGACAAGTAAAGCCTCTTTAGTAACCACTTTTAGCAGAAAAAAATTAATTTTTATCATTGTGTCTATGTTTTTTACTATCACGAGCAAACTAAAATTCTGTATAGAAACCTGATAGTGTCATACCTTAAATGATATCCGCACTTTTGAATGACTAGTAGAAGTAGTAGAAAAATCTGTCACTGATAATGGTCCTGCATTTGAAATAATTTGAAAAAATAAAATTGAAAAGTCTGTGACAGAGAACACAATCGAACAAGCACGAGATTAAGAGAGTTCAGATAGGAAAGAATAGCGAGAATTTTTTTCAATGTGAAGTATAAGTATTACAATACATAAACCCCCTTTATATACCGTTTAAACTAGTCTATTTAAGTAGGAAAATAATAGAAAATCTATTAAATAAACCATGACTATGTTTCCTACAATAAGCATACAATTTGAAAAGTATACAACTAATAAACTACTAAAAAATCTATTAAATGAAACCTAATTATGTTTTTTTTTTTTTTTGATAGATAATCGAATAAGTTTATTAATCAAAGAAAA
>CAIGRP010011006.1:0-13560 GCA_903798385.1 Fraxinus cuspidata | reverse complement strand
ACAAATGTGCATACATAAAATATACATCGAAAGCCAATATAATGTATGTATATATGTGGATGACATGTTAATTGTGGAAAGTAATCACGATATAATCTTGAACACCGAGAAAATGTTAACGAAATATTTTCACATGAAAGACAAGGATGTGGCTGATATGATATTAGGGATTAAGATCTCTAGAACATCTGAAGGAATTATACTTTTCCAATCTCATTACGTTGAGATTCTATTTAAGGAGTTTAACATATATGAGGAAAGTCCAACTAGAATCCCTATTGATATAAGTTTACGCTTAGTAAAAAATGAGGACGAACCGATGTTTCAAATAAAGTATTAACAAGTTATAGGTAGTCTAATATATATTATGAACTAGACCAGATATAGTATTTGTTGTTAATTAACTTAGTAGTTTCACGAGTAATCCTCATAAGTAATCCAAGCCATGATCATTGGAAGGTGTTGAATAGGGTTCTTAGGTATCTAAAACATACTTTAACATTTGGATTACATTTCACAAAATATCTTGTGGTATTGGATGGATATTGTGATGCAAATTGAATTTCCTATTTGAAATATTCTAAGTCTACTAGTAGTTATGTTTTTACCATCGGTGGCACTGCTGTGTCTTGGAAGTCTACCAAGCAAACTTATATAGCCCGATCAATGATAGAATTAGAGTTTATTGCTTTAGACAAAACTGGTGAAGAAGTAGAATGGCTTCGTAACTTTTTGAAGGACATTCCATGTTAGCCTAAGCCGATACCATCAATAGGTATACATTGTGATAGTCAATCAGCTATTAGAAGGACATCAAACAGTATATATATAATGGTAAGCATAGACACATACATCGTAGACACAATATCATTAAGAAATTGATCTTAATGGTAGTAATTTTATTGATTATGTGAAATCACAGGAGAATGTCGCGGATCCGCTCACAAAAGGCCTACCGAGAGATCAAATTTATTGTCTATTGAATGGAATGAGATTCAAGCCTACTACGTAAGAGTATTTGTAATGGTAACCCTACCTTGTTGATTGGAGATCCCAAGATCTTGGTTCAAGGGGATAACTAAGTTATGAAGATTCCATATAACACTTAGGAAATAATTCCTACTCATTCCTATGATAATCAAAGTGCTTTCTGCAGAATGTTAAAAGGTTAAATTAGGCTTTTAATGAATTCTATTAACTTCATTAAGTCAACTAGAGTAGGGCAAGATATTCTTAACAAGAGATATATAAGTGTAAACTGGGTCTGCTTCTATAAGAATTGTTTGAGGCTAAAATTCTATAAAATACTTACGAAACCCAAGAGTAGTTCCGGGCCAAAATAAACATAATCGTGAAAATCAAAATTGTTTAGGGAAGACATTTGTGTGAGTACTGTTATCTTGGTTTGAGCCAACGGCTGAATGGTTTAAGATATCGCATTCACCAATTAGCCAAGTAAATCTGATAGTATTTCACAAAAGAAGGTTCAAATCCAGAAGCTACCTTTCCTGATATAGTGTTTTTCAATTTATATCACTACTAATGTCTGCATTATTATTTTCATATTTGAAATTTCCATTCATGTAAGGGACTGTTTGAATTTGGTTAAAATGAAATGGAAATTAGTGAAGTATGAAACCATGAAAAATTGAAAAAAGTGATTTTGTGTCAACTTCCACCAAATATTACGACTTTCGATAATCAAATTATGGAAATAAATAGACTAACTTGTTATACTCATCGAGTAGATGATCATAGTATATTTGAAATTTCAAAACCAATTCTGGATGAATAAAAAGTTATGATCCAAAGTTGGAAGGAAGAATCAGATTTCAGTACCTAAGGCCTTCAGTTGAGTGGCAACCCAATGCTAGGGTTTCTTCTTTTGGCACTCAAGTGGCATGTGGGGGGCAAGCAAATGGCCTAAAGAACTACGAGTTTCGATAAAAGATGCTCAGTTTTTGGGAGTGTCTCTTTGACCACAACCCCTCACTTTCTATTACTTGGATCCTTGGATGTCATTAAGTGATCCCATGTCATTCTATTTTATCTTGCATCACAAACTCTTGTAAAATAACTCCCAAACTTGATTTCAAAACCGTTCTTTGTGTAGAGAGAAAAAATTATGTTTGATTTGTTTTAGCCTTGTAGTTTGAGTGTTGTATCTTGGGAGAAAATTGCCATACCTCCATGAGCATCGTTGTAGGACAAATTCGTTTTAAAGAAAAAGTGTTAAACATTTGACTCAGACTTTTTGTCTATTCTTTCTTTGGTTTCCAACATTATTTCTTTCTTTTCCTTTGTCAATTAATATCATTCCTGCATTGTTAAACTTGTGCCAATATTATATTCACCCACAAAATAACATATATACTATTTCCCCAACAGAAGCTCTTGGTGTACAGATTTTGTAAGTATGTCTTCCAACTAGTCTTGGGACTTAACAAAAGGAAATCGAATGATCATAGGATGGTGAGAAAGGTTGGAGTTTGCTGGGGAGACAAGACTAGTAGCACTCGGTAGAAGAATTTGCTTCAATTTAGGTGTAGCCCTCATCCTCTATTTATAAGAGCAAAAAATTAGGTCAAAATCCCGTTCAATTTGGTTTCCAAAATAGTTTGAATTGTGAAAGGAAACTAAAGATTCATCTATGAAAAAGGCATGTGCACGTACGTCGTATATTTCCTTACATGCGCAGCGTTCATTGGTTTTGTTCTCAGAAGATGAAGTTCATGCCCATGCGTGCACGACATAATTTGCCCTCGAACGCAGGTTTGTCTCTAAGCAGCATTCGGTATTTTGACCATAACTTTCTTTACATGTATCCGATTGAATTGATTCAAAGTGCATTGAAAGTTTAATTCAAAGGGCTATAATTCTTCTATAAACACAATATTTCCATTTCGAACGTTTGCTATCCAAAAAATTGGTCTCAAGTTGAGGCTGAAAATCCGTAGCATAACTTTTTTGGCTGGAAATTGATTTGTGAAAATACTTCCATCACATTTGCCCCCTTGATCTCCAATTGCATCCAATTGATCCTATATTATCTTCAATCATTATTATTTGTCCAGATCGTTATTGAATGTTTGCACTTTGGTCCCCAAACTTTGGATTNTGAAAATACTTCCATCACATTTGCCCCCTTGATCTCCAATTGCATCCAATTGATCCTATATTATCTTCAATCATTATTATTTGTCCAGATCGTTATTGAATGTTTGCACTTTGGTCCCCAAACTTTGGATTTCCTTCGTTTTCGCACGTTTTTCATTCCTTTCTTTCAAATCCACCAATTTTCATTGAGTTCAACCTAACAAACACAAAATTAAGCTATAACTCATTCAAATTACTAAAAAATACTCTAATTTAATGGACTAAATAAGTGTACAAAATACACTTATCAATTTTAACAGTGAAAGGAGTTGGAATGGATAACCATCGCTGCCAGCTATTGGGGTGGATACCACCCTTGATAGTTGTAATCATAGTAGTGGAAACAATTCAATGCCTTGTGATTCTTCTTCCATAAATTTGACATACGTATGGATCAAAGCTTTGATCATTTTCCATTCATAGTGAAATTGTTCTGGTCAATTTGCACACTTCGTTGTTGACTTTCAAGAAGAGCTTCAAATACAAAAAGCTCAGTTTGAAAATTAGTAAGGGATAGAGACTTCTCACGCAATGCAAAATAGCAGTTACAAATAAAAGATGCGTGGGCAATGATAAGACCTCCAAGAATGTGGGAGATTAAGTCTTCCTCCACAAAGGGCTTACATATTGTCACCAATTGTTCTGAAACATTTTTTACACTTACAATAAATTATTAGTTTTTACCTCCTTGTTGTAAACCTTGTAGCTTTCATTTCAATCGATGACATTAGAGGTTGAGACAGACCAAGCCAGTTTGCTACAGCAAGTCATGCTAGTCAAGTAACCCTCATGCAATAGACCATAGAGAGAACCTTTTCCGAGAAGGTAGAATTCAACCTAACCAAGAGAAACTAATTTCTTTTATGCCTTAGGATGAAGTCAGAACTAGTTTCACGAGTGTCCTCACTTGATGTAGGGGTAAACATTCTTTTGGGCACAGTTTAGTACCATCCACAAGCCCACGAGATCATGAATACTAAGGACCTTCAATTTAAGGGACCATTTTAAGTAAGAGGCAGGTCCCTCAAGTCTCACCAAAACAAATTAAACTTGATTGTTTGGTGGAACAAAGGATACAGTGGAAGATGTCATTGTTTTAGCAGGATTGGTGCTTAAGCCTATCAAGTTCTGGATACCAACTGCAAGAGAAAGGTTTGGTCAATGTACCAAGCATATAGACCAAATGTAGAACCTACATTATACATAAAATGTTGTGTTAATTATGCTCAGAATATCTAATACCAATTGTTTGGAATTCAAGGATCACGTATTTCTCGATACCACTTGATATGAAACCAACCACCGAATTGAGATGTTGAAGTTATGTGGCACAATAATGAAGTATTTGATCACAAGCAAAAAATAATAAAAGAAGACAAGAAAATAAGGCATAGAAATTAAAAGATTTTATTGCACCAATAATAATAATGTAGAAATATATAATTGATCATAAAGTTCTAGTAATTGCTTTCATCGCATTATGAAATTGTATAGAAGAGACTTTTATAGGGAACATATAAGAAACGTCCAAACCGTCCTAATAAAGTTGTTGATGAAGTAAGATACCAAAAAATCGAGTTCAAAGTCAAAAAGGAGAAAAATACCAATTTGAGTTCAAACCCTCCTAATAAAGTTTTTTCTAGTTTTTTTCTCCATCTCGAACTCTTCTTAAAGTCAAATACCAATTTTCAACTCCCAATGGACTTTCAAAATAGAAATTCAACTTGACATAGGACTCCAATAGCATTCCAAACTGAATTTTTCTTAACGTGCACTTTAATTAGAATTATTCAATTAGTTCAACAAGGAATTCGGGTCACACCCGAATTCTAACAATCTTCACCTTGACATGAATTCCACTGCAACTAACAAAGCTCCAAAATATTCTCCACTTGGAGAACAAAATATTTCTGTAAGGAATGAACTGACTCTTCAACAATAACCAAAATTGATTTCTCCAACCAAACACAAAATACTCAACCTCTTCCAATAAATCCAAGCACTACTCTACAAAATTAACTCAGATTCCCAAAAAATTATAATGATTTTAAATTCAACAAACTAGGCTGTAACACAACCCAAAGCAGAATCAAACCTAAATGCTTTCAAAGAAGGCATCTTGCTAGATTGTACACCTTCTACTACGCTGAGAGCATGCTCAACAAAATCAGCATCCACGTTCAGTTTTCCACTTGGTATGTCCCTAGTAATTAAATACAATGGCACCGCAGGTGATGGTGGAAAAGCGGCATTAGCCATATCTCATGAACTCCACTAAGTAGTACTCTTCAAATCCGACCCTTTACGAGCTCCTAAAGGTATTGTACCAAATTGAATGTCAACTATGGTACTTAACATGTGCTAAGTAACTCCTCTAGATTCTGTACGACCCTGGAAGATGTATAACTGAGACATTTTCTATCCTTCCAATACAACAATGACACCCTTACAAACCTTCAAAACTTTACCTCTACCAAAAAATTCATAATTCTTTGAATCAAGGATAGACAACGAGATGAGATTCTTCTTCAAATTTGGAACATGTCAAACCTGGCCAAGTGTTTCAATTGTCCCATCTAATAGCTTCAATCTGATCGTACCAATTATAGCAACTCGACAAGGTATGTTATCTCCCATAACCACGACACCTTTGAAAACGATTTCATATGTAGTAAACAAGTCCTTATTAAGACATATATGAAACATACACGCTGAATCTAGATCCAATCCTCATCTGGTTTAGACTCGATATCAGAAATAGCTAAGAGATTTCTTTCACTTACAATGTTATCTGCGAGGTCTACTTCACCTGAAGTCTTTGATTGCTTCCCTTATCGACTTCCAGCCAACCTTTCTTTGTTTTACAATTTGTAACAATCCTTCTTCAAGTGCCCCTTCTTCTTATAGAAGTTACAAATCTCATTAATGAACTTAGACTTCACTATGACCCTTCCAGAACCATCATGAGCAATAAGCCTTCTCCATCTCTGACCTCTGAAACCAGATGCTTCAATTTTTTGAAAACAAAGCATCATACACCTCCTCTATGGTGAGAATATCACGACTATACAAGATTGTGTCTCTTAAGATTGTGTCTCTAAATGAAGAAAATGAAGCGGACAATGAACACAATAAGATCAAGGCCAAATCTTCTTCATCATACTTTATTTCCAAAGTTTACAAATCAGGGATGATCACTTTAAATACAGATATGTGATCTTCCAATTATCCTCCTTCTGCCATTCGATGAGAGTATAAACCCTGCTTGAGATGCATCTTGCTTGTAAGAATTTTAGTCATGCACCATTGCTTTAAACCATAAAGCAGCTGCTAAACCTTCCTTCAAAACGGCCTAAAAAATGTTATTCGATAGATGATGATGAATGTGAGAAACTGAATTTTTTCTCCTCAGTCAAAGTTGCGGACATCTTGTCAATTCTCAACAATGCATCATCCAAATCTTGATGTGCGAGTACTGCAGGCATCTGAATCTTCCATAGGAAAAATCTAGTGCTCTGATCCAAAAGCGGAATGTCATAATTCATGGAAGCCATCACGAACAAAAAATCTCGAACAAATCAAACAATGCGTTCTTCATAACTGATGAACCTTGCTCTCTGATACCACTTGTCGTGTTAATTATGCTCAGAATATCTGATATTTAATTGTTGGGAATTCAAGGATTGCGTATCGTTCTATACCACTTAATATGAAATCAACCATCGAATTGAGATATTAAAGTTATATGGCACAATAATGAAGTATTTGATCGTAAGTAAAGAATAAAGAAGACAAGAAAATATGACAGAGGAATTATGAGATTTTATTGCACCAATAATAATAATGGAGAAATATACAATTGATCTTAAAATTCTAGTAATTTTTTTCTCACATTATTTTCACATTATGAAATTGTATAGAAGAACTTAATATTTACAGGGAGCGTGTAGGGGACGTCCAATCATAGTAGATTTGTTGATGAAGTAGGATGCCAAAAAACTGAGTTCAAAACGAAAAAAGAGAGAAAAACGTGAAAAACCCGAACATGTACCGGTGGCACCGAGCGTTCTGTCCAATTTTTTAATTTTTTTATTTCAAGTTGTTTTCTCAATCCCGAACTCTTCTTCAAGTCCAATACCGATTTTTAACTCCTAATGGGCTTCCAAACTAGAACTTCAACTTGACATAGGACTACAATAGCATTCCAAACTGAATTCTTCTTGACGTGCAATTCAATTAGAATTTTTCGATTACTTTAACAAGGAATTCGGGTCAAACCTAAATTCTAACATAAAAAGATTAACAAATGGGAAAGCAACAAACAGCTATACAAATAACGATGGAATTTCATGGAATTTCTATATTGGCTTACGTTAGTCACTACACAATTATCATGATTTGCAAAATTGGGAGATCTAATATGTTGGGCTAAACGCATATGCTTGAGTTCACCAATTGTCGTTGGTACTTCACCATGGATCTGATGATCACAAAAAGGTTTCCAATAGGAGAGAGAAACAAATTTTGCAATGAGGGACGAAGAGCCAAAAAGAAATTAGAGAGAGAGTAATGGGCTAGGGAGAATTAATAAACATGTCATGTAAAATTTGACATGAATTAAAAAGAAATGAAACTTTCCAAAATTTTAGGCGATTTAATATTATTTTTTATAGTTTTCATTAAATTTAACTATTTTCATAACATGTAATTTTATTCATACCACATGTTTTGTTTGTTGCATCATATTAAATGGTAATAGAGGTCCTATACATTTGTTTCTGCCTTGCTTTTTTCCAACATGTTTTCATTATATTCATACCCTTAACCTTATATTAAATTAGCACATCTTGTCACTCATGATAATTTTAATCTAAGAGATATTTTGGAAGTCATAAAACTCTTGGAAAAAATAAGGTGAATGGCTGACTTTGACATAAATATTGAGTGGGACCCTTTGCTTATTTTGGAAGACCAACATTGATTTATGTTCTCCTCCATGAGAACATTGAAATCATGTATTTACTTACCCAAAATGAAGCTCAGATGAATGAGAAATTGGAATTCAAAGTGGATCATTGGAATATGGTTTATGTTAGAGGGAAAACTAAATTTGAGTTTATCAACATAGATGTTTATGAAAGCAAGAACCACTTTATATATGGCTACACTTTGGAAGTGTGTAATCATATATAGCATAGAGAATTTCTCCACGTGCGCATGCAGGGGGTGCAAATCACGGACCGAAATACGCTTTGGACCTTGAACATTTGTGCAAGCGAGACCTGCATACACGAATGTTGGACCGAATTGACCAAAAATTAGCTCCTTAGAAGAGCCTATATTTTGCCAATTTTTTTGCTTTCAACAAATTACTTTTGATTTCTGAAACTGCTAAAAGTCCAATGATTATTGCCATTGAGTTAATGAACAAATTTCACTCGTCATTACTGGGATTTAGTCTATATGAAGCCGCGTTTTTCACTGTTCCAGACATAAAGAATACACTGTCTGCATTACAATTCAAAAACACACAAAAAATCTCTGTCTGCATGCGAAATTGTCATCTGTCCACATACATAATTTAGTGTCTGTCAAGGTCTTGGTGGTGATATTGTTCAGTTACTAAGGTAGCTCGTCAGAGTAGAATATGTAGTGCTCAGACTCTACTGATTTACCGTTGTGTCATAAGAAACAGACACTCAAATTAAATCTCAAGCACCTATGGTTTGGGGAAAATCTGTTTTAAGGAAACTGTGCTTACACAGGCCTTGATTTTTAAAGTTCAATTTAATTTTTTATTCTCTGCTATTTAGATTATTTTTTCTATTTTATCGTGATTTGTATAACTTACTTTATTTGTTGTGATTACCAAATTATTTAATCCACTATATCTTAGCTATTATTCGGTAAGTTATTGTCTACACGTTCTAGTATGTCAGTTGTATATACGGTATGTTAGTTGCATATCCTGTAAGTTGTATATTCGGTATTTGTTAAACGGGTATTCGTTCACGAATATTTTATCTAACAAAAATGACTTTTTTGTCCCTTATATTTTTATAGAAGCAAAAAATAAAGTAGTTCGACAAAATATTTTTCTTTTACTTCAATGCACGTTAACGTACTATTAACAAAAAGTTCATATTGACTAGGCATCGACGTACATGATCAATGTAGTATGTTGACCAACTAGTAAGATGGACTTGGCAATTTAATTTTAAAAACTATTCCATTTGTGGGCTTCCTTGAAATGTTGGGAAGCTTCCGATTGGATGTAGAAGAACTGGGGTCTTAAGATATGTACTGAATTAACCTTTTCATAATTCCATTATATTTAAAGAAATACTTACCGGTCGAAATCCAGGTTAGGGATTAGCTGTGTTCATTGTTTTTCTAATATCTTCCCTTCCTTTGTTTTTGGCTGCATAAGTTTGAGGTACCGATGCATGTCAGTGTGTCCAACGCATGTCGACACATATTCGAACCTACACGCCAACATTGACAATGTGACATTGCGCCTTAGTATCTCACTTTTCTATCACTCAGAACAAGAAAACTTCTAACTCCTTAAGATCTTTTCTTCTTCCTTTCTCGTGGTTGACATAAAGTGTTACCTTGCCTGTTACCATTTTTTCATTGAAGGTATCGAATCATTTTTTTATTTCATTCTCTCTTTTTTTCTTTTTAAGTTTCAACTGTTTGTTTACACTATCGATAAGTTTATTTTGTACACTTATTTAGACCTTTAACTTAGAGTATTTATTTGTTATAGTAATAAATTTTGGATTAATTCTATGTATATTGTGTTTGTTTACAAATCGACATAAATGGCGGAATTGGAAAAAAATGTGAAAATGACTCAATTATAAGAGATCCAAAGTTTACGTACTAAATTGCAAATACTTAAAGTTATGTCGGACCTTACGTTGAATATTCGATAGTTCTTGGATTAAAAAAAAATCAAAGTGGTGAAATATAGCCAAAGTACTCTCACGCATCAATTTCCAGCTAAAAAAGTTACACTCCGAATTTTCAGTCTTGGATTGAAACTCATTTTTGGCATCGTAAACATTTGAATTGGAAAAATTATATTTTTAGAAGAATTATAGCCCTTTCAGTTAGATTTTCAACTCATCTTGAATCACTTCAATCAACTATTGGAAGAAAAAGATATGACAAAAATACTAATAGATGCTCAAAGACAAAGCCTCGTGAGGGTGCGTGTGAGGGTTCGTACTAGGCACACACCTGGACCTTAACCAGGCCGTTTGAAGCCAAATTCAGCCTTAGAGGTGAGTATTTCACCCACAAATTTTGCACATGCCTAGAGCAAATTTGGCGAGAAAAATTGTGTTGCCTTTTCTTATTTTGGGAAGTTTTTAGATGGTATCTTTTACATTTTATATGACCTATAGGCCGTCCAAAACACATTCTACGTTGTTTTATCATTGGATAGAGTCTAGCAAGCGATGAAAAAGAGTTTTATGATGAGAATTGAAGATTTAGGGCTCAGATTGAAGTCATTTGTTGAAGAATTTAGTTTTCAAGATATTTTTCTAGTTATTTCAACGGATGATGTCCTTTCATTATCTTTTGTATAATTTGAATATTATAATGCTAGGCTAAACTTTCTTATGTATTGGATGAATGATGAAACCATTGGATATGTGTTTTTGATTTATTGAATAAACAGTTTTGTGAATTCTGGTGTTTGTGATTAATTGTGTATTAATATTGTGTCATTTGATTGTTTAGCTAACAATTAGATAACTTGTTGCTTATTGTAATGTTAGGAGACTCACAATAAGTTGGAACATTGCATAATTGACACAAGGGCAATAAGTTTTAGACACTTACTGTGTGTGCGATCTTGCGTGATAATCATGTGGCTGAATGCATCTTTTTGCATATGAATTCAGACTAAAAATAGGGTTGGGTTGTGCTTAGGATAGATTTGGTTTATCTTTAAAAAAAAAAGATTAAACAATATAAGATTATCGATTGTCACAAACACTTGAACAATACTAAACTACGAAATTCGAGAATTCCAAATAGAGCCAATAGGTGGATTCGAAATCTAATACACTCCATATTTTGATAAAACCAACCTTTTACTTTACTAAAGATTAAGTTAGAATAAATAAAAAAAACCAAATCAACTCTTTTGTGTTATGAACATCGAATTTTATAGAAATCAGTAAAATATAGTTATCAATTAATCCTCATAGGCTGATAACTTAACTCATCACGTTATTACTTATCAACGATTCCGTATACTTGAGAATTTTGTCCAAACAACTATTCTTAGGTGTTCATACTATTCTTCCTAACTAGTGGCTGATTAGTCACTCTTTTTATTTCATTCATTTTCCTTGTTTACGTAATGTGGCATCTGTTGGGGATTTACTTAACATGCACAGCGGAAAATAAATTATTTTTCAATTCTCATCACGGATCTGCTTTGTGTTTAGATATAAACTGTATTTAGAATAATACCCTCAACGAATTTCACTAACTCTTTTGTTGATTCTCGAACATGAATAATCACAAAATACAATCTACAGCTGTCCAATTGTTCAACCTCCAATAGAATTCCACACAGAGAATAAGAATGAGAACTACGACTCTCTTCTCTTTTCAAGAATAAAAATAATGTTGTATAATATTTTCAAACCGTAGTAGACTATTAATAGAAGTCCAAGTGGGCTCAGTCCATCTCTAAACTTAATCCGGTCCAATATTTAATTAATTGAATTAATTAAATTTATCCATTAATTAATTAATCATTTCTTCAACACTTATTGATTAATTAATCGATAAATCTCATTTTTCTGGTTCTCCTTCTATGTGTGACCTATTAGGTTCCCAATCTCGATATCTAATGATGTGAATTATTATTTTGATCCAATCAAAATCGATAAATTAACATACTCCTTTTTAATTTATCATCAATTCATATTTGTCGTCCCACATTGACATTTAGCAATGTGTCAAGGCAATACATGTGATGAGAAATGTCACGTGGTATGACAAAACCAAACTTCTTCATTTACCATGAAACTATAATCATTTTGTCAATATGATTCGATAACTATAATCATTTTGTCAATATGATTTAATTAATTACAAGATATGGATATGTTTCATTCTCAATTATTGATCATATCTTTCATCTCACTATTAAGTCAATGTAAGTCGAAAACTTCTTTTTGACTTATGAGTAAACCCTTGGCCAAGGTTTCATTATCAACTTAACTGAATGAAATATAGATCATAATCTCTTACTATTTAAGAGTGACAAATCCTCTATTGATCATTCACAACCTTCTTATGATTCTCGACATACTCGAACGATGCAATATTAGCAACTCTTGGCAGAGTAACATCCAACATCATCAAAGTATAATTGTCCTCATATAAGGCACTATAATGACCTCAAGTCAAAGGACCAATTTCACTATCACACGTTAGAGATTAACCACTGACAGTCATGTAGTTATCCATATGTAATCTCCCTAGCGGGTCTCCAATGTTTTGTTCTATAATAAAATATCCATGTATTCATTTAATTGTCACCACACTTTATCTTGCGAGATCAGCTATTTAATTCACAAGTAAAAAATGGCACACGTAACGGTCTATATGTAATAACGATATCGTATCTTGTTATTACAAATGACCACGAACAATTTAAAATTTCGATCATATATAATATGTATCTCACAATCACAACTCTTTGTGATTAACAAATTACCAATATTTAAATCTACGGATTCTATTATTTAATTTATTAGAACATTAATTCAATTAAATAATAGATCTTACCATAAATATGCATCAATTATATACATTAAAAGTGTTTATGTCTAAAGTTGATTGGATTTGGGGCATAACGCTTACAAACTTGCACTTGCACTAGATCCAATCACTTAGGAATCTAATATCATAAGAGTTTACATGATGATCATGTTATGCTGTGACAACCCTTTGTCAATGGATCTGCAATTCAATAACTTGTAAAAATTCGTTCTTTATTTACGTCATTTTCTCTCTATTCTCTCTCCAAGGAGATAATACTGTCTTAACACATGTTTGAATCATTGATAAGACCTTAGTTCCTTCGCTTACATGATGGCTCCGTTGTTTTTACAATACAGAAGCATGTGATGAATAATGTTAGGAACTACTCCAAGTTCATAGTTGAACTACCTAATCCAAACGACAACTTTTAATGCTCTTTAAAACAATAATGTATAAGGCTTCTACTATTGAATCAACGGTTATTTCATGTTATCATTCTAATATGACTAGAAGTTAGCATCAGTGTATCCATGAACTTTCAGTTCATTTTCTCCATAGAAAATCTTCTCGAGATTTTTTCTATATAGATTGGTATGAGTTAAA